>BNST01002053.1:0-267294 GCA_019650275.1 Xylocarpus granatum
TTGTAGGAATTTTAGCTGGGGTCATTGCATATTTGGCCTTAACTCTCGATGTTCTGGTGGATTTGAAGCTTTCCTTGGCATCAGTAGTGTGAACTATGTTATCGTCAAGTAAGAACAAATATGATTGAGTTATACTGTTAACATCTTTTTCTTTTAAATATTGCAGCCCTTGGATTGAAGTTTGATATTTGCTTTAAAGGATATTGAGTTGCAGAAGCAGTAACCGATATGCAGGTTAGCTACTATCCATCCGATTACTCTTAGTTTGATGATAATTTGTTTTTATATGCTTATGTTCACATGTTCTTCAGCTTCTTTGAGACATGAATTTAAATATTCAAGTGTAGGTCGTATTGGATAACATTTGTTCGTCATGCAACATATGTGGCATGGTTTTGGTTGTAACTGGATTTGCACCTCTGTTGCATATTTGATGTCATTATAAATTATAGCCATGAATATTAGTTCTAAACATGGCATTGGATGGGTGGAAGAGAGGGAAAAAGAAATTTCATGAATCCGACTAGTTTGAAATTAAGGCTTGATTGAATTTGGCGTAATGTTTTGTATCATTTGTATATGGAAAAAATTAACTGTGGGCTGTGCTCCACATGCAGGCATCTAGGGCAAGGTTGTTCAAGGAGTATAAAGAAGTGCAGCGAGAGAAATCAGCTGACCCAGATATTCAATTAGTTTGTGATGATTCCAACATATTTAAATGGACTGCACTGATTAAGGTAGGGCAGTTTTGATCAAAGAAAATGGTGTATAGTTGTTTTGCTTGACTTGCTTTGTTTTCATTTTTTATGCAGGGACCATCAGAGACTCCTTTTGAGGGTTGGAGTATGTCCAGCTTGCTTTTTCTGTTCCTGAGCAATATCCTCTGCAACCTCCGCAAGTGCGGTTTTTGACAAAAATATTTCATCCGAATGTGCATTTCAAGGTATGATCCCCTTAGTTTGATCCCTTTACTCTTTATTTGGCTCTTTGATAAAAAGAGGGAAGAAAAATTGTGTGAATGCTTAAAAGAGGCCTATAGAAAATTTGCTTTAATATGTTTGGTTTGGTTCGTTTTTCAACTTAGGTGACTGATATGATTTTTCAATCATGATGAACAGTGAATGCATGCAGTTTATCTTTTCCACATCATCAAACACTTGCAGTTATTCATCTGGTTACTAGAAAGAAAATATTGACGACACTTCCAAGAATTCTTGAGAGCAGAAAGCTATTGAGAGGTTTTTTTGCCGGTATCTTTGATCTCTAAGCAGTGGGAAAATGGAAAGTAGATAGATTGACAGAAAATTAAGGATTTGCAACTTTTGAATCAAAAAGACGTGCAACATTTGTTGAATGAGATGAGTCCAGTCATTCATAAAAAAATTTATGAAACTGAATCTTAATACATTCATGATATTCTTTCATCCATCTTTGGAATCCTGGCCTTGTATACTTACTTGAATGTCAATAGTTTGAGTGAAGACATCTGCTTAACAATATAGGGGAAACGGAGATGGGTTGCAGATTAAAAGTTAAAGAGTTTGCAGCAGATGCTGCTAAACCTTACGCATAAAGAACAAAACTTCTACCCTATGCGAAACATAAAATGGTTAATTGAACTATACTCACCTTTTTGTCTGCTTGGTGGTCAATTAAGTAGCGATTTTGTTATTTCCTTGGGCAGACTGGAGAGATATGCCTTGATATCCTGAAGAATGCATGGAGCCCTGCTTGGACCCTTCAATCTGTTTGTAGGGCTATAATAGCTTTGATGGCTCACCCAGAACCTGATAGTCCATTAAATTGTGATTCAGGTACATTGATGGTTTTTCATTTTTAGCACTTTGAATTACATTCATTTCAAGGGATTCTAATAGCGTGATCATGGTTACAAAAATGTCTTAAATTCAAACTAGGCTAAAAGTGATCTGTGCAAGATAAAGGGAAACTTGAGTCACGTGTGATATCTTTGCAAGGGAAATGTTGAAATTGAATACAAATTGAGGTGTTGATACTGTTAAGAGAGAAATCAAAAACTGATATAAATGAAACTGGGTGTTGAGATTGCAGCTGAATTGGTTATTTCCATGGGTTGGTGATATATCCAATTCTTTTTGTTTTCTGATGCTATATCTACTCTTTAAGTCTTGAGTTGCTATCATATCTATGATTATTGTTTTTGATGGGGTCTTCTGCTTGTGTACAGGCAACCTTTTACGCTCAGGTGATATAAGAGGATATCATTCCATGGCAAGAATGTACACCAGACTTGCAGCAATGCCCAAGAAAGGATGAAATCAGATATGCTGTTTAATATCATGAATTATGAAAGTGTGTTGTTATAATTTTGACTACATCCAACGGAATTTTCAACATTTTAAACTCAGGTATATCCATTGCTGTACTGTAAATGCAAAGGTGTTTTTGCATCCCATCAATTAATGCTCGGATTTGTCAGAAATGACAAACCATGCCAGCATAATAACTACTCTAGTCGATTGTGTTAACAGATACAGATACTAATGTTTTATACTACTTTAGTCGAAGCTGCTGGTTATACTACTCCCGTAGTGAGAATACAAAAAAAAACCAGCAAGAGCGAAACCTTACGAGGAATTTAAAATAACAAAACTAAACCAGTTGGTACAAAAATACATATCCATGCAAGAAAATAGAAAATAATACAACAGGAATTCAATGATTGAGGAATTTGTGAAACCAGTCGCTAGCTTCTTTGACCATAAATGGTGTCATCTGGTGCCCAATTCCAGGTTCGCTAACAGCTGCGTGCAGAAGAAAGGATCATCATTTAGGCAAATTAATGAAACAGCTACCGAGATGATAAGGATGCACAATTTTGCAAACTAGCCCAAGATTGTGGCACGAACTAGAGAAAATAAACTAGCCATGTGGGAGAAATTTTCTAAGGATTTTTAAACCTGGCCAAATTAGTCATGTTTACGTACAAGCAACTACTTTCACAATTATTCTACCCGATAATGTAAGTTAATACCTAAAACTTAATCCAAACAATTTGCCCTTTCATAAGCCTTGCATGCTCTTCCTTTGGGAACGTCCAAACCCGCAAGTGGACAGCAAGGATCTTCTGCCCCTATATCATTGAAATACAAAATAATAGTTACCCAAAATGAACTTCAGCATCAAAGGTTAAATTCTAGAACTACTCCAATTTGAGGAGAGCAGAAAAAAGCTGCAGGTTTGTACTGTAAACACAGACTGCTGGTCTTACGGGAAAGGGGATAGAGTATGGGCTGGGGTGAGGGTTGAATCAAATAATAAAAAAAGGGAAAAGAAAAACAAGATTATAAATTTGAAAGTATCACTTGGATTAAGCAATATAACTCGCTGTGAATTATTAATCCTTTTTTTAAGCATAATAACATAAGCTTGAACTCATTTTAAACACACTATCTAACATGCAATTTGCTACTGGTGAAAAAGATCAATTATTTTGGTAATTGAAGAGCTTGAGATGATTGCCATTTACAATCGGCAGTGGATGAGGTGCAATAGCTGGAATTTTATAAGGTGAATCAAACTGGGAGGCTAGACCAGGAGCAATTCTATCCCAGACCTGTTCACATAATAAGATAATATAAGAGGCTATCCAACTTTAAATGCATGCTATAGAAGAAGAAACCTCAACTAAAATGTTGGCTTATACAGGATGACCATTTGACCATATCAATTGCATGTAGCAGCACCGGACTACTGATTCTTGAGGCCAAATTGGCTGTATCCACATCATCAAGTGACAAAGACCAGTGTTGGAAAAGAGATTATAAAAAACAAGTATAGAGATAAAATAAAAGGCTCTCTCGGCTAACATGCCATCAAGGACAAAGGGATACGTGTATGCATATGTCAGGGACATGGCAACTGACCTTCTCCACCACTTCTTTATTGATTGCACACTGACCTAGATCAAATCTTGCTTCTGAACCAAAAAACCAAATGCATCAGAGAAACTAACAGCACAAGTTGAAAAGTTATGCATACAAAACTAGATGCTTTCAGGCTTTCAGCATCTACTGTTAATTGATCTACCACAAAAGTTGTGTTCCAAGTTGCACACCTACACTGATCCAAAATTACCTTCAAATATAGCTTTATGCTGTCAACTCGAGCTTGCCACTTATCATTGTCGATGGCCCATCAAAATCCCAACAATATATTACATTGAATTTCAGTTAGTTATCTTTAAATAAGTTTTCTTTATCAACTTTTAGCACTTCTCAATGCACCTGAACACCAATGATAGGAACAATCACACTGTAGCACGTGTCAGCAGCAGCAGCAAACCATGCATGCATTCCAACATTGGTTAATGACCATATAAATTCCACATTTTATGGCATGGCATTAATTTGTTGTCCATTTCAATCTCATTCAACCAACCTCCAAGTGATTCTCCAGTAATTCCTATCCTTGTAGGGTCTATATCCTCCCTCTGCGTTAGATAATCTGCCAATTTTACCAAGTCCTAGGCCTGCAAGTTTCAAAGTCCTAAGTTTTCTTTGCATGAACCGAGATTTTCAACAAAACTGAACAACAATATTTGCAGGTTCAAGGATTAAAGTAACATTTTTTTTCATGAGCTAAAGCTAAATGTTACATTTGATATATAACAGCAGGCTACATAAACCAAACCAAAAGGTGAATTGTGGAATTACTGTATCCAATATGAATGGCATTGTATCCCCATTTTTCCATGATGAAACTAGAGCCTGCATTTTGAATTGCATAATGAGATTAGGATCATCAAATCAGGAAAGGAAATTGCATTTCACTGCTTGAGGACTAACTCAAACCATAAATTTGTATACATCGTCATATAAAAAGGGAGTGAAGTTTGGACCGATACAAGTCAGACTAATCTCATCCTTAAATTAAAAGATTATTCTCCTGGTGTAACCACTGGCCGAAGAACTAAACAAAATTCAATTTGCCAAAACATTTAAACTTTACATTTTGCCAGCCAAAAGGTAAATTGATGGAGAACAACAGAACTTGCAAAAAAATCAGAATCATTCTTGTCATACTTATATGGTAAGATCAAAAAACACAGGAAAAATCAGAACAATGTTAAGAGCACAGAGAAAATATATCTTGATAGGTGGTTTTGCTACTGGCACATTCACTGTGGTAGCAAGAATCAACAGCAATGGCTATGTCTCCCCACGAAGCATATGCCTGAAACAAGCAAAATAAACAACAGTCATCCAAATAAAACACATTTTTAGTCAGAAAGGAAGGTCAGACAAAACCCACTAGAGTAACTACCTCAAGCAGCAGCAGCAGCAACTATTGTTTACACTTATGTGTACTATGTAGAAAAACAACGGCACGCCTTTTTTGTCGGTAACTTTCTTTCATGCTTAAAATCAATACTGGCAATCGTCCTCACTCTCCTGCCTATGAAAATGAACATCGTACGGTTATTATCTTCATAATCAATAATCAATGCAACGTCTTTGACATATGCTTAGGTGCTCCAATAAATTTACTAAATTGAGGGAGTTTAGAAAGTCTTGAAATGTTTATAGACTTGATTATTTGACCAAGCTAAGAGATAACAAGTTTAGATCTGGAAAGAGAAGGATCATCTAATACCTCAGTATGCAAGTAAAGGTTTTCTTCTTTAAGTAATTCCTTAAAATTTTCTACATTGGCCTTTGGGCACGACACCGTAGCCTAGCAAGAAGAGCAATACAAATTTATTACTGTATAGTAAACAATTCTACAACAGAACATCATAGATGATAATAACAAATGATAGTAACCTCGCTGAAGCTTGGCAGTGTAGCATCCTGATATAAAGGAGTTGGCACAGGTTTTGCAGGTTCCACGGTCAACGGAACTGAGAAAATTCTAACAAGGTTTACATTGATAACAAGAAGTTCAAAAGATATTGGCTCTCAAACTTAGGGTAAAGACAAAAGCAACACAAAGGTATCAGCCAATTGACAGATTAAAACTAATGTACACACATTCATGATCTGTTTGGCAGATGAGAATCTGTGCTGACAAGTAAAATTGAGCTTTGATCTACTAAACAAAGAGAGTATCAAGTCAGAAATTCTAGCGTTTAATTAATTAATTTAGATTTCACCTTCAGCGGATCGTCTGCTGCGCAGAACCTTGGGGAATTCAGATCGAATCTTCTCCGCATCAATTACAACATTCTCTTCCTCTCCCTCTCCCCCTCCCTCTCCCATTTCCCTCGGCCTAGTGTCAGTGAATGTAATTTGGATACTGTACTTGTAACTGCGCCTTTTTGGCGGGTAGGTTTGCACGCATGGAGCGTGCGGAGCATGTGAAAAGAGCTATAACAGTCGCACGTGTGTGACCTAAAATGTTAATACGCCAACACGACACGTCTAAATCATATCGAACAGGACAACGTGACGTGGCATTATCGTTTAAACTAATCCACATTTGGATAATGCTTGGTGGAGTAATTCGAGTTTGGTCCCGCATGTGTGCTCAGTAACGGGTGCAACGCTAGATAAGCAGAGAGCAGTCCCTGCCATGAGGGGTAAATCCAAGCCATGCCATGACAGAAGCAAGTTTTGTTTGAATTAAAAATACTCAGGAAACGAAGGTTGAAGGAAGCTCCATCCATGGAAGAAGACAAGTACTGAATGAAATGGAACTCCAGGTTCCGAAAGTGCATGGAAATAGAACCAGCAAAGGAAGCAATTAACGGCCTGCAGGAAATATTCTACGTAATGTCGCTAGGCTGGCCGACAGCATTGTTCTTTTAAATAGGACTCGGAAAAATTTTTCGCCGCATGAAGAACAGCGAGATACCCTTGATCAAACGTCTTATGGACAGGCTGATGTGATGTTTTTCTCCTCAGTTACAGTTCTCAATCTTCAAATCCATCACTCCATTTCCTACGGGCAGACCTAACTTCAATGGCTGGTCATGATTATGCGTGGAAGTGACAGTGGTGACTGTCTGAGATGATTCTGCAGTTGTGGGAACTGCAGATTTTGGACCGACATTGCCATAAGGCTCCTTGTAACTCCTTGCTTCAGTTCCGGCTCTTGTGGTGCCATCTTCTACAGGTTTTTGTAAGGCTCTTGCTTCGCTTTTGACCAGCGGAAAACACATTGTTTCTGCAACATGCAACAACAAATATCACTGTTCCTTGCTTTAGTTAATAAAAGATATAAAACTGCATGTGCTATGGTGAAAATGAAAACATCTCCCATTTCGAAAGGCTCACCACATGCCTATTGTTTTTAAGGCAATGACAATTTCTCACACTCCACATTTCTATTTGGTCTTGAATTTCAAATCCAGGAAATCCGACCTTTAGTTACAGATAATAAATGAAGAAATCAAATCTCTGGGACTTAATTTCCATACAACTTGCAATCCATTCTGCAATTAAAACCTCAAAACTCCTGAACACGCATGAGCAACTATTTCCCACTAACAATACTTCACTTAAGAGCTACAATTCAATAATGGGATTGTCTAATGCTTCTTTAAACCAGCCAAAACTATAGTTGTTTGGAGAGGGAGTACTTGAAAAATGCATCTTATATTAGTTAAACAAATTACAAAACTTCAAAAACATGTGTGAATAGTAAGTTCTCAACTGACCTTGCGGCTAATGGTTTTCAGCCATCAAGAAAACACAAGCTGGATATCAACTTGACAAAGAATTAAATTCAAACTAGACACTTACCTTTTATGCTTCCACAAGTTATGAGCCGGTTAAGAAAATCCTGGAACCCTGTCAAGACGAGCCTTTCTTGCTCTGCATAAAACCTTGTGTTTTCATACCCACTAGATTTCTGAGTAGGGCTTTTACAATGGCTTCCCAGCCCTGTTGATGGCCCAGCTGACATAAACATTGTATCTTCATCACACATTAATGCACATGTTCCAGGAGACAATGGCCTTTCAATTAGCAAATCACCACCATCTGACCCAGAACCATTTCCATCCACATCCATCTGAGCACATGTTCCAGGAGACAATGGCCTTTCAATTAGCAAATCACCACCATCTGACCCAGAACCATTTCCACCCACATCCATCTGATTCCCACTTAGAAGATCATCGGGGGCACCATTTTCAATTCCATTTCCTTTATTACTATCTTCACTATCCTGAATGGATGAAGCAACAGAAGTTCTACTACCCTCTCTCTTTGCTTGCCTGTCCATTTCACCTACCTTTTCTGAAGATTTACAATTACAGAAGACAAAGGTATGATTATCTCATACATATGAACCATATTTCACCCCTCATTCAGCAGCTTGTTGAAAAAATCAAACTTCTTGTTGAGAAACATACAGATTTTCTAAGGAAAGTTTTGAGATGCTAACATCTAACAAATTTCCTACTTATCAAACTTATATGTTTCCCCTTAGGAGTATGGAAGCAAAATTTGGGAATATTTAAACTAATTTTACAGGATATTACAGCCAAGTTAAAAAATGTTACTGAAAATAAAAATAAACAAATTTATCTCATTTTGCACTGTAACCTTAAGGTATACACAGCGAAAAATATCATACACCTCAGAATATTAGCATTTCAGTTCTGAATCATACAATTTGAAAGAAAAGGCCAAAACACTTAAATAAGAATCAAATACAACACTCCAATTTTTTTGGCTTGATAAATTGAAATAAAGAATGAAATTAGAACTTGTAGCATTACAAATAACAAAAGAAAAGATGATACAAAGGAAACCAAATAAGATATCACCAAATTCGTATGAGAATCGGGTATCATAGTACATCTAATACACACGTGCCTCAGTGCTATACAAAGTAAATGGACTTGTAAATGGTATTAACTTGTATGAATTTAGATTAAACATTTGGCTAGTTTTCTGAAGATAAGAGATTAAAAATCTTTTCAGATTATCTGTGAACATCTGAATTATAACTAGTAATTACAAACTCTTACAGCTATGGAAAACTACTTCATGCAAAACCACATCACATTGCAATTAAGACAAAATAATAGACCACGAAACCTGAATGAAGAAAAAAATGTCATTATAGTCATTTCTGCACCAGATAGTTGGCAAAAACTTAAAACCAGGCAAAAGTGCAGAGAAACAAGTAACAAATAATATATTTCTTTAAAGTAATCAAGACCTGTAAGTGTTTTTGTAGCTTCTGATGAAACTATGACCAAAAGTGAGCATAGCTCCTTTATGTCCTGTGGCTGGAGGATGTTCGCCAAAGGAGATCTTCAGTCATCAGTAGATATGCTAATTAGAATTTAAAAGAAAAGTTGCAAAATGATGAAAAAAAAAGAACCTTACCTTAAAGCCAACTTTAAATCTACCAGAACTGCAGCATTAGCAGTTTGAAAAAAAGGGACAGACATGGAAGAAGGAACTGCATAATTTTGTACATGGTTTCCCTGACAGATAAAAGATAATATGGTCAATAACATTCACATTTGTTTCATGAATTTTGAATAAAAATACTGCATCAAATGTAAATTGGTTAGGGATAAAAGTCATAGGACAGTAACTAAAACTATTCAACAACAGCCAAAGAAGAATAATGCAGAGTGATAAGTTCATACATGTACCGCTAGCAATAAAGATGTGCAAAAGCATTACCAAAGCACAAAGTTTCATATATGTAAAACTCAACTAATTGGCAGTCTTGATCCAGAAATATACATATTCGAAGGGCATTATAAAAGAAATACCTCTTGAGATCGTGTATTTCTATTGATGGAAGGATCTTTGGCAGCTATACCAATTGAGATTTCCGCACTTTTTCTTTTATTTGATGACAGAGGAGTCCCATATCCAGATGAACCAACAGCACCATTAATTGCTATATTGGCGGCTCTTTGCATGAGGGCAATAGCATTATGGTTTCCCCGAAAGAGAGCTCTTCGTTCTTCACTTCCTTCAAAGTTTTTGCAGTCTAAACATTTACAGTTTTCAGAGCATAGAATATTGACCTGGAAGCATTCACAATACTTCTTGAGGCACCCTGATTTCTTGCAGTGACATCCTTTATTGTGCTTGGCAACCAGTTGAGCCTCTCGAGCATCTTCCTGAAGTTGAATGAGACATTAAATTCACACCACTCATAAAAATAACTGATGAATCAAAGCAAATTTTATAGCATAACTAATTAAATTCATTTTTCTCATGATCGAATATATTTGCCTTCCTTGTTCCTGCTTCTCCATGTGCAATGAGACAAGAATATATCACCTGGGGTGGAGGGAGGTGGAGAGGGGATCTGGCAAAAAAATATTTCCTTTCTAACAGGTTAATCATGGTTGAATGGCTAATTTCAAGTTACAGCACTGTTACAAACATAAACATTAGGAGAAAAAAAATGAACCAATACCTACGTTTCGTGAAAACATTTATCATGTTTTCTCATTGGAATCAGATCACATACCCTGTCATCCTGAGATCCATGAGGACTGCTAGCAATTTTTGGTCTGAATGCATTTGGATTCCGCTCTAAGGTTGCTCCAACAACTTCTTGCCTAGCAACCTCATGCTCCACATTATTATGGCAATTTACACAATTGCACCCGTCACAATAAATTCCAGCAGCAAAGCATTCACAGTACCTAATATTTGGAACACTCTGCTTGTTGTTATTGTAAATCAAAAACCACAGCACAGTCACAAGCTAAACATATTAGAGATACACATTGGAGTGCTAATGCAACACTGCTTGTTGGTATCGTAAATCAAAAACTATGGCACTCACAAGCTAAACATATTAGAGATATACATTAGAGTGCTAATTTGAAATCTATCACTTCAGTTGGAGTTGTAAAAGAAAAAAGAATGTGAACTATATTTTTCAGCTTTATATAACAACATGCTATCTCTAAGAGATGCAAATGGACTGATGTTAAAATAGCTAAATTCTGTCAGCACTAGATTTCATTTACTTAGATGTCCTGGGATTGAGGGTAAAGATGTTCCTCATGGAATGTGGTGCAGACATTGGTCCAGGATACACAAAGTCTGAAATATTAACAGTTATTAATACACTTGAAAGACAAAAGGAAAACGAAAACATTCTTTATTGTTGAAAGCACAAAGGAGACAATGTACTTACAACTTCAAACATCGAGAATTTCTGCAATTACATTGCTTTTGTTTCTTCGGAGTACCATCTTTTGCTTTAGTGTTACCCAGCAATCGTGATCTCGGGGAATCTTGCTTTCTGAGGAAAAAACAAATAATGAACGAGGGATAAAATATGAATGCAGTGTACTCATATGCAACATATGAACATCTCCACCAATTTCAAGATTCATTAAATTACAGAAACAAAACCATCATCAGCAGAAGGTGAACCAAAACTCATGCTACCAAAATATAAAACCCAACTCAAACCAATCTATCAAACCAAGACATGCAAACATTCATTACCTATAGGCGCACAAAGGTAATAAATTTATAAGACCACTTATTAGGAACAAAAAACAAATGTGCATATTACATGCTAAAGGTAGTATCAATTACAACAAAGACCCTGCATCACTGGAAATGGCAAAGAATTTTAAAAAGAAAGTAATATGAGTAAGATATGCACACCAAATACATGAAAATGTCCCTTACTTGTTGCACAATAACTTTGAGCATCTATATCCAATCTGTGTTGCCATAAATTTCTTCTAACATTGCACAAACAAAAAAAAATTCATTCTTTATTATAACTGAATAAAAGTTTGCTACAAAGACCTAAAATATTTTAATCATATGAACAGAGTTTATTGTACTTCGCTCTGGCACATAATCTAATCATAAGAAGCACATACTTGTAAATGTAACATATCTACTCCATAGTTTTCACTTTTACCATTTGAACATGACATACTTAATTTAGACATATTGTTCTTCCATGAAGTTATGAGTTACATTAGTAAACTAAATTGGCCTTCAATGTCGTCAACTTTCACATAAATTCGAACACATCTCTGAAACAATAACAAATTTGAGACTTATCCACCATTAAATAAAGAACCCAACGTCCATCAAGATCCCTACCTCAACAGCTTGTTTTCAAATTAATTCAATAAACCCAGAGTTTTTATTTCCTAAACTAAAGAATTGATCACGAAAGTGAAAGAGAGAGATAGCTGGGAAACTTACACCGCATGCAGTGTGGGCAGCGGAAGTTTGTGCACCGGGTGTGGCACCCGCTGCACCATTCTCGCCTGCTGCGGTCGCACTTGCCATGGCGACATTGCCTGTGACGGTGACTTTATCTGCGGTTGCACTTGTGAATGCGATGAAGGCTGCTGTGACGGTGGCAGTAATCGCAAGCGTACAAGTGGCTGTGATTGTGGTGGTGTCCGTGACGCTACCAGCAATTGCACTTCCTGTTGCAGTTTCGGATGCGACTGTAATAGTGAACGCGACTGAGTCTGTGACTGCTCCGGCGATGTGCCGTTGGCTGATGCTCGGCAAATAGTGAAATCCAATTGCCTCGCCAATTTCTTGGGCGCAAAATCAGATATTGTGTCACCTTGTTCCATTAATTTTTAAATAAATTCGACAACTACAAAAATCATTTCACAAAAAGGCATCCAAAATCAGCTTTCAATCACTGCAGTTATCTCCAAAAACAGGTGCATCGGATGACAGGTAAACAATATCGTTTGTGTCTTCAGCAATCACTAAACTCTGAGGTCTATCAACCAAAAGCGCCACCGAAGTGACCTGAATCTAACGGCGCCGCTTCACACGGCAACGGAAGGAAAGATTTTTGCCTCCACGCAGAAAAATTTAGAAAGACAAGCAATATTCCATAAAACAGCTTCGTTGTAATCTCGGTTTCCCGTCGAAGGTAGCCCGGGATTTGATGGAAATTAACAGAATCTAGGCTGCAATCTTGATGGCTACGGGATTCGGAGAAAGAGGAGGGCTAGAGCTTTTGATTGCTGTCGGTCTCCCTCTCGTTCTCTTTGAAATTGAATTTGATGAATATTTCACGGTTGGATTGAAGTGGTGGATGATCGGACGGGTGATATTGAAAGAAGTTGTTTGACGGATGAGATTTGATAAAAGAGTGGTCGAGGCTTCATCAGCTATTGGATCCAGACAGCTTCAGGTTTAATCTAGGAAAGACTAAGAGGGCAGAATTTGGCGCTAAGGGAACCGAAAAAGCATATAGTTTTTCTGTTTGCGTTCGGACACGTGTACGGCGACGGGAAAGGTGTAACTTGACCCAAGGTTAAGATGAACGGATGATATTTTAAAATTTTTTGAACGGTACGAGGTGATTAGTACGTAGATCTCGTTAAAAGTTTGAATGGATTTGCATGGGGCCCACTAAAGTTAAGACTTTGGCGCTTGGGTACATTGACGTTGACCCACTTTTGAAGATTCTCAACGCTAACCTTTCGAAAGTTACAACTAACACGACACTCTTAAATTAAAATATAAAATATATTTTTTAAACAATTTAACATTAACAAATAATTTTTTTCTAATATTTAAATAGATAAAAAATTATCGAAACAAATATAATGGATAAAAAATTATCAATATAAATATTAAATTTTAAATTACATTGTAATAATCCGATTTGTATTAAATTTCAACGTATATTTAATATACAATATATTTATTTTTTAAAAAATATATAAATATTTAATAATTTTATTCTCGTTTAATTAATATAATAATTGTATGGATAATTATTATATATAATTTGTCCTCACGTATAAATTTTATGTTTCAACTTTGTACGGATAATTATGTAAAATAAAAATAAATAAGGGTATTTAATTAAAAAAAAACCCATATATAAGGTAGTGGAATTTTTTTAATTTAAATTTTTTTTACTTAAATTAACATATAAGATTTTATTCGTTGATCAATATAATATATTTATTTAAAAAATTATTTATATAAAATTAATGTTCAAAAAATTTGTGTATTTTATATTAAAAAAATAAAATTTATATCCATATATCAAAATTTTTAATCTGAAAAAATAGTATTTTTTGAAATCGTGAGATGCAATTCGATTATATTTTAAATCACTAGAATAGACTCGTTTTCAATTTTACGATTAAGATTTAACTTATTTTCTAATTTTTCAACCATTAATTTTCAACAAACATAATGTTAGCATCAAAAAGTGAATAATATATTCTTAAATGCATCTATATTCAAGAACAATATTTGTCTCGAGTTTATATCTTTTCTAAGAAAATCTCAAACTATGCTTGTAATTCGAGAATTAGCAATACAATCGAGGTGAGAATTTGTTAATGTTAGATCATCTCTAATTCAACTTAAAATTGTTACCATGATCTTAATACATATATATATATATATATATATATACATATACGTTCGCACGTGTGTATATTTTAATTTTATAAATAAAATTATTAATAAAATAGTTGATATATCTATTTTTACTTGACGGTTAATTACAAAACACTTAACAGTGTCAACCTCAAAATGATTAATGATATGTAATTGGGTTTGAATGATCTAGCCGAAAATTATGGTAAGACTTTTAATACTGGCTTAGTGATTAATGAGGTGGATTATTTGTCTCTTCCAATATGATGGCTGAGAAAGTGACTTTGAACAAACCATTATAAAAACCAATCCATACACTTTAACTTATCAATGTATGCATGCCTGCATGTATACATACATACATACATACATACATGCATGTATGTATGTATAATCCGAAGACATCCATATGCTTAAGTGTAAAGGTATATTAAGTTTCAATTACAGATATAATTTATACACCTTGTGGTATATTTGGGCTGACTAGGAAGCAAGATTCTTGCTGTCATGAGCTAGCAGTGGAATTTTCTTTTGTCGCCATGTATTACTTTCTTTTTATCTTTTTTTGTTACTGCTTTAGTTTAATCATCATATTTTTCTTTCAGTATTTTGAGAACGGATTGTGATATTAATCCCTGCATACATACGTACATACATACATGCATATATATATATATATATATATATTTGTTTGGATCACACACACGTATACTAAAGCAGATGTGGGACAAAGAGGATAGCAGTGATAACTCATAGAGGATCTAAAGTTGCTGTTCAGTTTTTGAAAAAGAAGAGAAGAATAAAGGAAAAAGGTGATAGAAAACCCCCCATTCATATATATATATATATATATATATATATATATATATATGTCTGTGCATGTCGATATCAACTCTTGATGCTGCGCATGCATTCATGAATACATATGTCTGTGCATGAGAGGCAAACTATGGATGTAGATATTGCTGCACAGGAGAAGATCTAACATGTTTCAAGTGGAAGTTTTTGGATGCCGTCGATTCACAGTGGATGATATCAGAAAATTCAGCCTAATTTCCTGTACTGCAACAGTAATCTTAGTTTATAGGTATAATGTTCTTGTAGTTGACGTCTAGATGACAGCAGACATGAACTTTCTTGGATTTGTTTGTCCAGATGACGCAGAGACTGACAGTTTTCATGGGTCTGAATTTCACTAGGACTGGACTTTAATTTTTCCCTAATATTTCGCTAATTAGAGCAATTAAAGTGCTTAATCACGCGTTGGCCTCACGATAATCTTTAATTTCCAGGGGACTCACCAGCCGCTAGTCCCACTCCTCCCTGAAACATGCAGAATGTTGGTGGACTGCAGTTTCGACTCTCTCAAGTTTTTGCTGGATTTATCAACTGAGAAATTGAATCTATTGACTGATTTTAACAGTTTAGTGTCCGTGATTGAAGAAAATATATTAAGCAGCTTAGCTTTTCTTCGAAGTAATGCGTACTATGCACCAACAGAAGATCAACCATTATCACATACTATTACCCCTTGTTCCGTGCGGAAATTGACTGATCTATTGTCAATATACAGTAACCAGACATACAAGTGATGTAAGACGATCGATTAAGGTTTCCCATGACCTTGAATTTAAAGAGAGTGCGCTAATTATAGACTGTTAATAAGGATTTATAAACATATAACAGTATAGTGACTATGATTAATTGGGAGGCAAATTAAAAAGCGGATCAGTCTCATAAGAAGATTGAATAATCCGTCTTAAAAAGTAGCAGTCTTTTGTTTATTTGCCCACGAAGATCTCCTTCAAAATCCGGCATAGTTTCCATCTTCTGATCTGTTTATTACCTTCAAGTCAATGCTCAGCTAATTATACATCACTGAAACATACAGATTAGTGGGAATTTATCTTTTATGTGCGTGAACATTAAAAAAATAATAGAAAACGGATATGGATCCGTGTCAGCAGAATCAATGAATCTGAATAACCTGCTAGCTTCAAGCTCAATTAATTAAAACAGTAGATCGTAGAGGATTCTAAAGAAAAAGCATATGGGTATTACATAAGAAGACGCCATATGATGTAATAATACTAGCTAGGGATTAATTCCTATCCTCAAAGCCAAATGACAAGATGGGGCAATTGATCGATGCAAGTAGGTATATACATAGGCAAGGAAACCCAAGTCTATAGCGTTAGTTCTACGATTTCCAGTACATAAAATCGTATCTGGGTGAAGGATAAAGAGCTGATGCAAAAGTTTTAAATCTTTTTCCAGAGATTTTACTTCGTATATTCAACGAGAACCAGTTTCGATGGATCCAATCATTTAGTAGTGTGACTAAACTGAATGGCCAAGTTCGATCGAGCATGCATTTAGTTAAGGTAAGCCGATGGGTTTAGGTTTAACAAGGCTGAAAGCTTGTTATGTTGTGCACATCAAGCGACTAGCTGAGCTTTCTGAATCATTAATTAATGGACAATTGGAATACTTCGCCATTGAAATGAAAGACAAACTGCAGTAAAATATGTTTTGACAAATTTCCAGATACATCTATATGAATACATACAATACATGGACCACTGATATATATAATTAATTTCTTTCTTTGCCGCGCTGTTAATCTCTTTTTAAATCTCGTACGTTTATTAGTTTATTGATCACTTTTAAAGGATTTAGACTTGTGAATTTCGGGGCAACAGGTAGCCATGAACAAATATTTGGATTTGATAAAATTTAGGAGGAGACAGGAACCTTAGGTTAAGGAAGCACCAGTTGTCTTTGTAAAGATTACTCTATTCTATTGGATGGCGTTGGTGTTGGTATGATGACAGACAGAAGGTTGTGTAAATATATCAAAGACTGAAGAAGAGGGCCCTCTCTTCCTTAAGAAGGGTGAGGTATCCTTTTCAGCCATTAGACTCTCTATATAAAGATCCGTGACAAATTTCACCAAATTCAACACAGATCTCAATGGGTTCACTGACCAGCTGGGGTGCAGCAGTACTAGTGCTACTAATCAAACACACGTATATACAACAACCTGGTGGTGTGATCGAGTGAGGAGTACCCCTTTAATTATTTTATTTTCCTTTTGCGTGAGTTAAGTCTGAAGAATCGATGGCTTCACTTTACTCTCTCTCTCTCTCTCTCTCTCTCTCTCTCTCTTTTCCCTTTCAATAAAGTAATTCTCTTCTATGGTTCGATAAAACGAGTCTCGTTGTCCCTTCTCAGACACCATGTATATACGTCAAAAGCATTGATCCATTCTCTTCTAGGGAACCATTATATCCACTCTTACAACGTACACAACTGCATTGCCAATGCGAGTTCTTGACATGATTATATTACTTGGTTCAACGAACAATCAATCCCTCTAATGAATCAATTTTATCTACTGTAGTCAGCAACAAGAATGACCCATCTTATTAGTCTATTCATATGATGTAGAGGTATGAGTGTTTAGAGTTTTGATCTTAATGATAGCAGCAGCTAGAGCATTAAGTGAATAATACAAATGATGGGGGCTGACATAATGGCACAGAATTGGGTGATCTCTCTTTTATTACATTTATTTAGCGAAGCAAAAGAGAGAAACCCATAAATAAAATCCCTTTATTATCCAATTTCTATATAGCTAGGGTGGCATTTCCATGATTGGCTGCAATTTGATGGGTGGAGCTCAAATCAATTACCATTTTTACTAGGCCAGGCCAGCCTGCCAGCACAGGGACTACTAGGGTTAAGATTGCGTAGATATTTATTTATGAAAATCGGCTAGGGTTACTGCATTCCTTTCCTTCTCATTACCTGCCAGAACAAAAAATAATAATAATAATAAATAAATAACACTTAGGGTTTTTACGATGAACTAACTCTACTCTATTTTGACGCGCGTGTATGCTACAATCCAATCACAACCTATTTATGTGCTAAGGCATATTTGATCCCAATTGACTTGACAGTGACTGTTAATTTATCCTTCCCAACAGAGCGTGCAAATGACGCGTGGTGAATAGAACTGCCAACTAGTCCTCTAGGGTTTCCGTTCTAAATGGATTGTGATAAGAACCGCACCTTCCTACCACGTGGAGTGTATTTATTGGTCCTTTGCACTTTCTCGCTCTAACTTTCGTAGTTTATCTCTCTGTATTCACATGTATGTGTATGACGGATGAGGTCATGACATGGCATGCCATGGTTATTTTGATGATTTTAATACAACAAAACCTTCTTTCAAGGAAAAAAGACAAGAGACTCTCTCTCTCTCTCTCTCTAAAGAATCGAAAACCTCTCCTTCGAAAGTTAGGGTTTCTCGAAACTTCGCACTCTAATTCTACTCAGGAAGCGTCGAATCTGTTGTCTGTGTTCATATCTTCTTCTTCTATGTTAAATGGTCTGTCTGTCGATACCATTTTCTTCGGTGGCCATGAAGAATCGGAACCAAGTCGATGTCAGATTGTTTTGACTCGTAGTCAACTCAGGTAAGGTAGGTTTTTTACTATAATTAATCGTTTCTGTTCTGTTTTATGCGTTTTTGATTGTTTTTGTGTTGATTAGAATGAGTTTGATGCGGGTTTCGGCTCGTTTATCTGAGATATTTTGGTCATTTCACTGTGTTTTGTACGTCAAGTTTGGCCATTACTTTGTATTTTCTTGTCTGGGTTTTGTTTTGTTAATGAATCTATTCGCTTTTGTTATATTTTATGCATTATTTCCATTGTTTTGTCGTCTTTTATGTGTTGTTAACTGTTCACTGGTTGTGAATTGGAAACCAAAGAAACCCTAAATATTTCGTTTAGGAATTGATGCGCGTGATTTTACCATTTGCTTGAAGTCTTCAGAGGTGGGCTTGAAGTGGGTTTGTTGTTTTTTAATCATTTACAGTGAGAGTATTTGCACAGCTTTTCGTATTACAGCATAGTTGATGGTTTCATCCAACGAAACCCTAATTTGGGCTTCCTCTTAGCCGTGTTATTTTATGATTTATTTTGCATCTATAATGACTGGGTTTTGCTACATTGATTATAATTATGTAATTAAAGCATGTAAGTAGTGACTGGAAATGTGCTTATGTTTGATTTCATAGAAAACTAGGGTTTCAAATCTTGTTTCCTTTGAGTCTTATGTGCTTTATTTATGCTAGAGGCTGTTATTTTATGTGTCAAATTACTGTGCATACCGGTGTGTTAACTTCTTTCCCTTTCTATTACGATTAATACTTTAGTCTCCCTATGATTTCATAGATTGTTGTCCGATGCCTTTCTTTAGATCTTTTTGTGTACTTCGTTGCTCAAGGTGTTGCTATTGCTTTCCATGTGCACTGATTTCATCAAACTGCAGCCTACATTCTCATATGATAATACTGTCACTAAATAGAAGTTGGATTTGTGTGCATAGGAAATTGAATAGTTGCAGGTTATGGCATCAGTTGCTAATGACATGGAGAGGAGTCTTGCGGGGGAGGAGAATCATCAAGCTAGTGACTCTGATCTTGTCACTAAATCTGTTGGATCATCCATTAAGATTGACTCAATATCCATAGATCTTGTTAGTAATGATGAAACTGATGTAGGAAAGTGTGAGCATTTTTCTCTACGGTAAGCTTTGATCGAACTATGTAACAATCTTGTAGGTATTTTGCTTGAACTTTTCAATTCATTACTCCGAAGATTTATTTGCATATATGCATCATGCATGTGTATGAATTAGTGCATTCTCATTGAAATATCTGTATGTGGTATGCGGTATGCTCTCACATCTAACTTGTATGTGTGTTTGTGTGTGTGCATGCTTGAGATTTTGTTTTAGATATCTACCTGATAATGTTATTTGAGACATGTTCTTTTTTAATAAATGGGGACTTCCTTAAAATAAAAATCAAATACAACATTGGGAGATATAGACAAATTTGGCAGCAACAAGGAATGTCAGCAAAAGTTCAAATTACAGATAACTACATTGCTAATTTATTCAGGCAGAAGGAGATAACATATACAGATTAGTTTAGCATTCGCATTGGAAGTTTTTCTTATACATTCTACTTGTTCTGAGTGCAGTGGATTTGTGTCTGAAGTTCGCAAGAAAAACTGGAAGCTATGTTGGCCATTTGCTTTAGATGGGAATCATAATAAACCTGAGGAGGAAACATGCATACTTCCTCCATTATATATTTCAAAATTTAGATGGTGGCGTTGCCAAAACTGCTTACAGGAAATGGGTGCTGAAGGTAACACTTATGATTGTGGAAGTGGTCCTAATTACTGTAGCATTACTAGATTTAAATCCAGTCAGACTTGTTCCCATGTGTCATCACTTGGTGATGCCGCAATGCTGCAACCAGATTTCGATCAAGTTCCAAAACTGTGCGTTGTTGATGGAAGAAAAGTTAATGCTACTATTGCCACTGACCCGAATGTCAATGACTGTTGTCCTTCATCACATAATTATAAGAATGGCAAGAAATCTGAGTCAACCAACACTCCTGTCATAGGTATAGTTTAATCCAAGTTTCATTTTATTATGATGTCTCCTTCACTATGTTAGAGCATTTTTTTCAATTCTTGTGTTTTTCCAGGGCATGAGATTGCTCCTGAAGATAAGTTGAATCTGGAAATTCCCGTGTCAGCTGGTGCAGCAACAGGAGTCAGTTCTGGGTTAATGACGGGGGGACATCATACTGTTGACATAGGTAAAGTATTACAAATGGCAAACCAGCTAATAAGCTACATAACCATTTATTTTTTGCTATAATAGTACTTCTGATTTATAAAACAGTAGCCCTCAAGACAAATTGCAATGGATCTGTTGAATTCTGTAACCCTGACTGTGGAAATCATGAAGCTGCAGGCATGGAGTTTTCTAATGAAAAACTCAGATGCGTGCTTGAGAATTCTGCTGAATTTTTCCAGACAGAAGAACAACCTTCTACAGAAGAAGAACATTCAAAATTGGTGATGGCTTGTGGGACATCCAGTGTAGTAGGTACGGTTGATGAGGTGCTTGATGCTGCAAAGAGTCTTACATTTAAGTATCCTTCTCCTGAACTAGATGAGTGTGATAATGCATCGTCTGCCAGCGAAGAGACATTGTCTGGAAATGATCTCAAGGATCTTCATCATGATAACTCAACAAGTGGTTCGCATCGTAGAAAAACTCGAAAGGTGCGTCTGCTGACCGAGTTGCTGGCTGAAAATGGAGATGCAAAAATCGATCTTACAAGGACTGAAGATTCTCCCTCCAATTCTAGTCCCTATTTATCTGCAGGGATAGATGGACTCTCTGCTCTCCAAGTTCCAGTGGCTCTTCAAGAAAATACTGCTAGGGTTCTGGATCAAAATGAAAAAAGGAAGTTCCCTCATGATGAAGAACAGGGTCCTTTAGAAATAGGCTTGAATAATTTCTATGAAAGAAATCGAACCTGCAATGAAAGTGCAGAAATCCCTTGTGCACGTGCAAGTTTGGATGCAGAAAAAGATGCTGGAGTGGATCTACAAATTAGCATACAAAGCCCATTAAGTCATTGTAGGCTTGATAGAAGTCCTATTGGTAAGAAGAAAAATAAAGGCCCCATCCTTGATGAATTTTTGTCTTTGGGACCATCTGGAGAAAACATTCCAGAAGATATTCAGAATAGAAATGGAGATGCTAACAAGGTCAATGCTGTTTTGTTCAGATCTGCACAAACCACATTTAATAGCAGGGGAATGTATCCTTTTCCTTTGCCTCTTCAGAAGACAGAGATAAACTCTAGTACATGTAAGAAGAAAAACAAGATGCCCCAGTTTGATGATGGTCAGGCTTCTCTAATTCCTTGGAGTAGTGGCATGCTTGGAGAAGGACCAAGAACAAGAAAAGATGTAAAGATCAAGCAAACATGCTCAATAATTTCTCCATTTCAATCACTACAAGATGCCATCACTGGAAATGGATTGGATCTTTCTCTAAACAGCTGCTTCCCTGCACAAGGATCTGATAGAAAATATATTTCTCAGTTTGAACATGGGAAATTGCCTTGGCAAGGAGATAGCTTAAAAGAAAATGGGTTCATGGGGAAAGATATCCAGAGAAATTATGTTGGAGATTCTGATTATCCTTCTAGATCTGAAGCAGATGCATTTCTTCAGAAAGAAGTACAATGTGATCTTAGTAGGGATAACTATAAAATGTCTTTTGGGAAAGAGAAGCAGAAGTCCACTTCTCAGGTGGAAGCTGGGGTCTATTCTCGGATGCAGCCAGTGGTATGAGCTTTCCTTGTGTTTTTGCTGTTGCTACATTGTAGTTTTTGTTATATTTTCTCGTTGTACATTTGTGGAAGGAGCCTTGCCTTTTGTTTTCTTAAGTTCCGTTGTTGCTAATGTTTAGCTAATGTTGAGCTAATGTTTTTGATTTAAGTTGTTATATAGTGATCAGTCAATGCTCCATATATGATTAATGCCGAGGGACTCGTCTTAAGTTTGAGTATTGAAGTGTTCATTGGAAATAATGTCTAAAAGACTAGTTGAGTGCAAACCCCATTCAAACTTTAGAACAACTATTAGTGTTACAAGCCAAAAACATACATCAGTCCCTCAAATATTAGTGTTTTGACAATGTTGAATGTTGTGATCGTTCATCAATTATGAAGTACTTTTTGAGCTTGTATCGAGTTTATTTTGCCCATATTATGCAAAGGGCAATACTTTTGCAGATATAAGCCTCTTACCTTTCTAGGTATTCCTGTCCTCTGTGAAATTGACTTCGGCAAGTGCTTTCAGTTAACCTTGTTCTGATATAATAAATAACTTTTATTTGCAGGACTTTTGTAGTAGAGGCAACAATGTGAAATCTAGAGAAATGCTGGAACATTCAGCTATGACTATGACACCCAATGATCAACAAGGTGACAAGGTGTCAGAACAGGGAGTTCCAGATGACATTCCCATGGAAATTGTGGAACTCATGGCAAAGAACCAGTACGAGAGGTGTCTTCCTGATGGTGAAAATGAAAGACTGCTAGAAACTACTGCTAACACCAGTTATGCCCCGGTACATGCAAAAGGTAAGTTGAGCTTTTTGTCAGACAAGACATTTTGCAAACCAAAACCTCGAGCTAGAAAAGGTAGAAATGGAAACATTACAAGAGCTGAAAATGGTGGAAATGGTAAACAAAAGTCAGTTGATTGCTTCTCTCGTATTGGTAGAAAGAATTTCAACATGAGCCCTTTGGAACAAAATCATACCCCTGCAGGGTTTGTGTCATTTCCTCATTGTCAAGAAAAACCACCAAATGGAGACAAATTTTCTGATACAAGTTTCAGTAAGCATAACAGTGCTCTCTGGGTTGGGAATTCATTGGGGCACAGGACCTCTCAAACTAATTTGCAGGCTTTGGTAGCTTGCAACTCATGCCAGAGTGTTCCACAACAGAGTAAAGAAGCAGCTCATCTTTGGCCATCCGTGATACCAAGTCGCATTCACTTTTTATACAATACCCCTCAAAAGCATCAGAGTCAATCTACCAACAGAGACATGCTTCCACATTGTCCTAGTCTCCGCAAGGGGAATATGAATGGGAATCATAACCTGAACTTTTTGAATGTAGATGTTACCAATATTGAAAAGCACAATAGGACCTTTGACTCTGAATCTGTCAGCAGGCCACAGGGAGGGTATCCATTTGCTTGCAAACATAGTGGAATGGGGTCTCTAGATCTGTATTCTAATGACACCATTCCAGCGATGCATCTACTTAGTCTCATGGATGCAGGAGTGCCTTCAGGTGCACCAATTGATATTGATGGGAACCACAAGTTCCTCAAGAGACCTTTTTGTCATGATAATCATTCTAAGGACCTTTCTGGCCTGCCATCTGAGGGATATAAGACCACGAGTGCCGTCGAACTCCCATCATATGATTATTATGGTAAAAATCCCCTTTCAGAGAATTCTCATGAATGTTTTCCTGCAATTCAAACAGCTGGTGGTTTTGGGTTTTCATTTCAACCTGATAAAGTTGTCAAAAAGGCAGCTGGTTTTACAGGTCAAGCATCCCTGAGGTCTCAGGAGAGAGAGAAGGCAAAAGCCTCAAATTCACCTTCACAAAATAAAGACAATAGATCTCAACAAGCAGCGTTTGTAAATGGTGGTTCAGGCATCATTCATAGATCCCTGAAGTCTCGGGAGAAAAGCAAGGCAAAAACCTCTGATTCATCTGCACAAAACAAAGGCAATAGATCTCAACAATCTATGTTTGTGATTGGTGGTTCAGGCGCAAATCATGGATCTATTGATGTTCATCACATACAGAAAATGTTCCCTGGAGCTTCGGATTCTATTATATTCCCCATGCAATTCCCTGTTCTGGAAAATGCAGCAAGACATATGTTGGACTCCCACAATATCACTAGCAGAATTTTGCCTTCAAAAAACACTTCCGAGACTGAAATCTGCAATATAAACAGAAACCCTGCTGATTTTACAATGCCAGAAGCTGGTAATGTTTATATGATTAGAGGTGAAACCCTAAAATTTAGGAAGCCAGTTTTGTCCCAGAAAAGACCTGGCTCAATCAAATTGGATGGGCGCAAGCAACAAAAGAAGCTTTCTTCTTTGAAAGGTTGAAACTCACTTCTTTACTGAGCGGATGGTTTTATTACTCATTCCTTAATTCACTACAAGGCTTTTATTGTTATTAGATGATTTAATTATTAGTTTATTTTAATGTTGACAGGGAAGGTCTGAAGCATCTTGTTAGCTACTGCAAAATGATGATGACTTGGAAGCATTACGGAATGTCAGATTATAGCAGTATGCTGCATACAAGCTGATCTCTAAGTAGCTAGTGTTCCGTTTGGATCATAAGGGCACTTTTCATGTCCAAAGCCAGACTATGAAGAATGTGACGGGGGCAGTTGTGATGGCTGTATATATTTACCACATACCTTGACCTTCCAGAAATATGTATGTACCTTTTGATTTTGGCTGTTTTATGTTTGTGTAGTGTTAATGTACGAGGTTCTTTAAAAGCCTCTGTGTGATCGTTTAGTCGGAAAGGCTTGTTTGTTAGTGCAGTGTAACGTCTCTGCTCCATCCATCCTTGACCAGGAATGGGGATCCCAAAAAGAAAAAGAAGAGCGCAGGGCATGTATCGGGTAATAGTAATAGAGAGATGCATGTGTTTTCATTACCATCAATAAGCTCGTGGTTGACAATACCTGTAGTGTTTATAGAGCCAAAACTCTCAGTGAAGAGTGGCATTCTGTGGCTGAAATAAAGACAGTATCAGACAGCAAAATGTTTTATGTTTATAGTTTAATTAATATGATTCTTGTTCCATGAATTTGTTGGAAGGAATATATATATATATATATTAACTTTGCAGTTCACCTATTTTCACTTGGTTTTCCAAAAGGCTCATGGGCATAGCAGTTGGTTTTATTAATTTTTAAATAAATAAAATTAATTAATAGTAAATAATTTAAATTATATTTTAGTTAATTTTTATAAATAATTTAATATTTTATAATATAAATCTAAAAAGATTAAAGTAATGCTGTTGTGAGATTTGACTTGTTTCTTTAATTAATAAAGCTTCCCGCACTGTACAAGAATGACAGTCATCACAGGACACTCAATAATAAATGAGGAGAGAAGAATTCCAGACTTTTGTATTTCTACTTGCCATGCATCATACAAGTTTTGATAGCCACATTCCTTTTCCCATGCATGTATAAATATCATCCATCCATCAATCAATCAATGATATCAACATGAAGAAGAAGGAGGAGGTATGTGCATCGATCATGTGATGTGAATCTCCATTCTTCAACCAGCAGCTACGGCGTTTCCTTCGCCCACGGCCAGGCCAATAGATATATAGAAGAAATCATCAACTTACACAATACAATGCAAACAATCTCCAGCTCCATTGCATCGTGTCGCATGTGCCAGCAGAGTGTAGAGCTGAGCCTGGCTGTGGCTGGTTGGCGATCATGGGTCTGGCTCTGATCGTCGTCTATTACTCGTCTTGTGTATTCACCGTTCGATCCAGCAACCCATACATACTGGTTAGTTTTATCTTGTTTTCATCTCCCAAAAATTCTTTTGTAAAGTGATTCAAAAGTGGCATGCAATATCCAGCCAGGTCTAGTTCGTTTTTACGGGATCGAATTGCCTCTAATACTAATAGTATATGCTTGAATAGGTTCACATATGTATGCGTTGAAATCAAATCATCAACCCCTATTTTTTGTTTCAGAAGGTGCTAGACCACTGAGCGTATAGGATTTACCATAGCATTAACTCATATATAACCATAGAATGTGTACAGAAATGAATTATATACGAACCCATCTCGTCAATCGCCCAATGAGCTATTAAAAATTCACCAGCAGCAATGAGTTGGTTCAAGTGATCGATGGTGCATTTAAAAGAACACTGTACAGAGACCAAATTTCTTGAATGATTCCCTAAATCATGTCCCAACTGAGTGACGCGAAAATTGATTTGATATGTGGATAGCTACTGATCGGTTGATCATATCAATGATTTAATGAAAGCAAAATCATATAAGCTTTGATTGTTATTGTCTTTCAGTAACTGCCTACGACATGTTATACCCAGCAATGATGTGGCGTTACATGGATGATATTGTATTTATGAAGTTTGAAAATAAATTAACGGTACACCATGATAGATGGAACTTTCATTATCACAAGTAATACAATTCTGCTGAAAAATGTTAGACGATCGTAGATGATGGTGATGGTGAATACCTGCAGACTCTAGCTTCACTGTAAACGAGACCTGGTTTGCACAAATACCCTTTACTTGGGGGCTGCAATGTCTGTCTTCTGAACATACATACTGTCCTTCTAAGGCACATCCATCATCGAATTTAGCATCTTCTTTTCCGAGTACTATCTCATCTGACCATTCACTTGACTACATGTTTTGAGGGTTCAGTTGTTTCTTTACCGCAAGAAATATGTCAAAGTTGCCATACTTTTGCTCTACGTTTAAGAATGCTAAGCTCCTATTCTTAGCAAAATGAGGCTTCGCTCCATGCTTGAAGAACGCTATTTGCTCCACTTCTTCCCACACATCTTGGTTTAATCTTGGAGTTGAAGCATCATCTGCACATAATAATTGAAATCAACCACCACAGAATCCTCAGAATCGTATTAAGTCTGGTTTTAGGTCTCTTTGTTTCTTCACATCCCGGATGAAATCTCCAAAGCTTTTAGCAGGAAATATTGCTGTTGACTCGTAGAAGAAGAGTCCATCGATTCTGGGATCCAAAGAGCAAGAGCTGTCGATTCTCGATTCAGGCGAATATAAACAAGAACCAGATGTCTGCATTTCTCCTTGACGACCCACTACAGGATAACCAGTGAAGATTATTAAACCATTCTTAAATCCATTAGCAGTTAATTTCTTAAACGCCAGAAATGTGTCGGCCAGTGTGCATTTCCCACTCACGTTTCGCGCTGCTTTCTCTGCATTTTTTGACAATCAAAACAATTACCCATTGAACATTAATATGAAGATGAAGTGGAGCTTACCTGAAGCTCTAGTGGATTTGGAGATTTGGAAACCAATGAAATCATTTACTCCATCACCACACGCAGTTAAAGGAACTCTGTTGTCGCATCTATAAACAGCTGTATGTCTTAATGGGTACCATGTTACATCTCCAAACTCTTCAATAATGAACTGAAATGCAGCCAAAATTAAAGGTAATCGTGCATGGTCATCATCTAACAGCCAAAATTAAATGCAAGTTTCTTGTAACTCTAGGATCCATAATGATGCAATCTTATGTTATGTACTACATAAAATAGAATATGGATCAATTCACAAGGGCTTGTTGGACAGCATCACCTAACATACTACTGTTTTGGATTGTAACAAATGCTCAATCTGCTGTAATATCCACAGCATATACAAATTATCAAGTGAAATATACGACCTCAAAAGGAAAATAAAATTTAGAAATATGAGTTAAGTGGGATCGTGTTGAATGAATTTAACATGATAAGAACATTACTGTAAGATGGTAAGTTAAAATGTTATGTTTTAAATTAATAGATTAATTTTTTGAATCGATTTCATCTCTCAACACTTAACAATAACACCTATCAATCATAGAAATCGACAACCGATATATTAGAAAATGTTGTATTTTCTATTTTATACAACTGGGTATTAGTACAATTTAGCCAACAAAGTCTTTAAAATATTTTGTAATTAATTGAATTTTAACATGAACAAACAAAGACTAGAAATTTATAAGACCATCCAAATAAAAAAAAATAGAGAATAATATAATATAGCTCACCTTAGAGATGACACCTAACAATCCCAATGATACTTTTGCTTGCATCAAGGAGTGGATCCTTGGGTTTCATTCGCTGGAACTATGAGGCTGAGGCTAATAACATGATCTCCTCCTTTTCCCCACCACGAGCTTCCAGTGCTTATCAATACTTACACCTTCCCAATACGGGGAAGCCACTATGCTTCAATTCGATGCTTCAACTCTACCAATCAGCTGTCGCAGAGGCACGCCGGCGTCTGCGGTCACGGCCAAATTTGCCTCATCAATTAGATACTCGAGTTAGATTTTGCTGTGCTTATAAGTAATGCATTTCCTGATTGTGCAGAAAGTTTTGGTATGGCATACGAAAATTTGCTTACTACTTTGACCTTCAGCTTGTTTCTATTAGCTTACGCCACGGTTACTCGCAGCTCTTCCTTGGTTTTCGGATACGTAACATATGGGACACGACCATCTTTTCTGTCTCCCCATGCGCCATAGGAGTTGTTGAGAATGCAGCCGGTTGCATTGCACTGCTCCGGCGGCAGCGGCGAGAAGGCATGGACGTTAGTAAGATGAAGAGTTGAACCCCATATGATCACCAAGCCAAAGAGCCACCAAAATGATGCATCTCGGCCTTGCTTTTGGTACAAAACAATCGGTTTATGGGTTAGCTTTGGTTTGCGGAACTGAACTCGGCCCTGCCGGATGAGAAGGCAATGGCTTTGAAGGAAGCAAGAGCTTTCTCAAATTCCAAAACAAACCAAGTTATGGTTCAAAAGATTGTGTAGAATGTTAATTATAAGACCTTGTCACGACATGCCAACCATGAATTAAATCTTCTTAAAGGATATTGTAAGATCCCAAAATCAAGCCATCTACCTGTCTTTATGATTCCAGCCAATTAGTTATATCACTCAGAGATGTTCATAGTTGACTTTCCCAGTGTGCACATTTCGTTTTTAATTACGTAGTAGCAGAGATGGCATTGCCCATAGCCGTATGGTGTTGCGTATGTGTTGTCATCCTTCTCCCATAGTTTCCATGATCTGATTATAAATTCCGTCTCTGATGCCGCCAACCGACTGGAAGATATTAGTTGAAGGTGGATGCATGCTTTGGGTTCGTTATTATGGGGCCCATGTCACAGATTGACTACTTCGGCCGTTGGTTGTGGTCTTCACACTTGGACCAATATTTTGACTGATCAAATCGACAATCGTTCAGAATTCCGTATTTTAAACCCCGCCACACGTGATTCTGTCATGCAAGTACAGTTGCTTTAGCCCTACCTTCAACGTCAAATCATAGTCACAACTCCACAGTAAACACGGCGAAACTATCGGCATAATAGATTAATCAAAACCGTTCAATTCTCATCCTGTGTCAAATCTGGCCGTCCATAGTCCTTAACCGCCCTCAGTAACCGGGCCCCTTTCCTCCTTCCTCTAACAGTACATCTCCTTGCAGCGTCAAAGCCACCGCACGTGCCATCTCCTCAGGAGGAGCTGTCAAAAACAGCGGAGCACCTCCGTTGATGACGGTGAACACGTTTATTACATACACTTTACCCCTCTCCGCCGTCTGCCCCATCATTGGGGCCATCACCGGTACTGCGAGCGTAGCGAACGCAGCTCAGCCGCTGCTTCGGCTACCGTACATATGAGTTCAAGTGCCGCCATCGCTCTCTCCCCCGCCGCCCCATCCAGCTCCGCCACCACCTCTGTAACCGCCCCCACTGCCCCTGCCTCTGCCGCCACGTGGCGATTACTCTCAGCCAAACAAAGCTCTACTTAAATTTTGGTAGCCGGTTTTGCCCGCGCTTTGTTTTTTAAATTTACAACCAACCCGCGCATTAACTCGGGCGGGCAAGCTTGGTCAGCTGATGGGTTCGGTACGAGGGAGCGTTCGAGAAGATAAAGCTCGGCGAGCTGGTCAGATTCTGAGCCAGAGCGGAGCTGTAACTTGGCTAAGTGGAAGAGTTCTTGGAGGCTGATGAAGGGAATTGGAGGTGGTAATGGTTGAAGCGGGAGAGTCCAGGATTTCGGGTGAGTCTCGGGTTTAGGTTGTGGGTCGGGTTGGGGGTTATTGATAGAGTGGAGAGGTAGGGAGGGGGAATCTCCATTGGGTGAAGCTTTGGGAGGTGGAGGAAGAGGAGAATGATGATGATGATTCTGGTAGTGAGAGCTGATGAGTTGGTAATGGTGGAGATGGTAGTGGAGGAGGAGGCAGCGGTTCTTGAGGGCTGACAGGGAGAGGAGATGGGTGGGAGTTGGTGGGGCTGAGTACGGATTGAGTACAGTGGTCAAAGAAGCCACAAGAGAAGAGTGGACGTGGTTGGGTTTTGAGCATTGTTGGGTGCTGCTGGTGAAGTTTTATAGCTGAGATGAAAATGAAAATGCCGTTTCTGTTTCTTGGTTGAAGAATTATCAACTATGGAGCTGAAGAAGAGAATTTCTGCTTGTTTTTGAGTTTGAGTTGGGGTCTTTGGTCGTTAGTGTTTGGTAGTGGCAATAGATCGACTGTAGAGTTACAGCTATGGAAAAACAGTGCTCGTGACAGTGTCTTCCAATCAGACAGCTAGTACTGCGACTGCTGCTACAGCTACACAACGGCAGCATTTGTACGCGTCATCTTCAATCAGTGTATACGATGTCCCATCCTACTACTGCACCTGCTCCTGCTTGTGAGTTGTTCACAATCTGTTACTGGTATATTTGGATTGGAATGATGAAGTTGATTGATGATCGTGGAAGCTAGCAACAGAGAAAACAAATTACCGAGAGAATAAGAGTCTACAGCTGAATTTCACCGAGCGAACAGATATGAGCATTTTCAATTATATGGCCCAGTCAAGAAGATTGAAGCTTGCTGCATCCTCCTGTTTGATTGCAAGAGGTTATGGTGCCCTTCTTTGAACACATTACAGTGACATGCTTGTTTCTTTCTTTTTGTTTTGTTTTAAGGTCATTTCGGTTAACATTATTGAATTGAGAAGTGATCACATTTGACATAATCCTTTTGAAGTGATCACATTGACATAATCCTTTTGAAGTGATCACATTGACATAATCCTTTTGCTCAACTTTGAAGTTTTATCCATCGTAAGAATAAAGCATAATGAAAAAAAAATCAGAAACTAGTCATCTTATCCTTCTATTTACTGAACATTGGTTTACAATTCCTTGATAGCATTATTAGCAGAATCAACTGCACAACCTTTGCACAAGAAAGCTTAAGAAATTGGCACCAAATGATCAAAGAGAAAGCAACACTTTTGTTCTTGCAATTTCAGATTTACAACACTAGACCAGAATTTAGATATTCTATTGCAAACTGAGACAAAAAAGACTCTTTGCGCCAAAATGCTACAGCTTAAGATAACTAAGAAGTCAGGAGTATATCATCTGATCTAAATCGAACCCAAAGAAAAGGTTGGTGCAAAAAATTTGTTGGGATACAGACGTGCTGCCATTGAGACCTATGTTACCTCCACTTGTCGTTTAAATCTTTCCTCTAAATCTTTCCTCTCGGACAAAACCCATGTCACAAAGATTGCTGCAACAAGAGCAACTATTGTAATGAGAAGTAGGGCATAACTAAAATCCTCGGTGAGAGAATCATAGGTCTTTGAGGGTGCAAGCCGAGTGTAAAAGAGATCCACTCCATATGCAAAGACAAGGGTTGTCGATTCCAGCTTGGCAGGCACTGTAATTATGCCTCGGAGACCTTCCACCTTAAGCGAATGTGTGACATAGGACTGCAGGAACAATTATGAATCAACGTGGATTAACAATCACGGTATTTTGTTGCACAAATCAAGCACAAACAGAAGCATGTTACGAAAAACAAAAATGGCATCCTTTGTAATCTAACAACCGAAATTGTAGGCAACTAACCCTGGTTGGCTTAGTCAAGCCACCTTAATCCGAGACTTTAAAAAAGTAAAATGTAAGCTCCAAGTTACTAACTGCTAGTGGAATCAATCCATCATGTCATAGTATCTAAAAAACAAAATTAGATACAAAGCAAAGTCAAACCCGACACCCTTGGCCCAAATAATCTGAACTTTCAAGGGGAGAGAGATTTCTTGGGTAAGGTGACATGACCCACGAAGGGGAAAAATGGATCGCAAATCCATACATGGAGCCCGACACTTGTTTCTTGACAACTGGGTCTAAAATGTTCAAGGACTCTTGCAGTTTCTAACATATGCAAATGACTACTGGTTGAATGTTTTCTATTACAAGTTTACCAAAGTAGGTTCTCTCAATGCCACCAAACAGACATGATGAGTATTCATAATACCATTTTAATATTAGACAGGACATGATTTTAAGGAAATTTGAAGCTGATGCTCATCAATTCATTGAAAATTATTACGTCCTCAGGAAATCAAGTACAAAAAAATCATGACATGCGTCCATATAATTCTATTGGATGGTGTACCTATGCACCTCATGTACAAAGAATCACTGAGTGTTTTCTTCTCAAAACAAGAAGCTTTAGCAAAAGTTATAACGAGCAAGATGACAAATTCAACAGCCAATCACAAGCACCAACTAAACACCCCCCAAACCAAGCCCTAATCCAAATGCAAGAAACTAGTCCATTAAAACTTGTAAATGCATCATGAGGTTCAGGAATTGGTATACATATAGTGCCATGACTCACTAAAGGAGCACTGGAGTAAAATGACAATGGCTGCTTCAGCAAAAAATTCAGAATCAGCAATTTTAAAGAGTATGGTGGTGGATGAAGTGGAAATACATGACAACTGACCTGAGGAATGATTGGCAATTAATCTGTAAGGGGGATAATCCCCTCTTCTTTTTCTGCTTGAGTAGGGTTAACTGATCGGCGATGATCCAAGAAACGTTTATCAAGTGCCAAAACCTTTAAGGTAGACTATTAATCATTTTATATAGAAAATGAAGCGTCATTTCAAATATGCCTATGTCTGCCTAAAGAAACCAAAAACTAAAAGAAAAATAAGTGTAATTCTCTTCAAAACAAAAACTACCAAGGAATCTGGTTTTGGCCAAAAACTTAACTAACCTGATCGCCAATTGTACCAATGAGAAGCTGCTTCGAAGTAATACCCTTGGCAGTTGATGTCACAGCAACTGCTTTGACAGAATGGGTGAAAAAGTAAGACTGGGACTTAGCAACAACCTCTGGTTGTGAATACGAAGAAATAGGTGCCGTAAGATTATGCTTCCCAAGAACAAGCTTCCAAACATCTTTGTTTTCCTGTGAGAATATTCAATTATCAGAAGATGAATTCATATCTACCGAGATACACAAAACTTATAAGATAATAGTTCATAGGCATACCGCCCTAGATTGGTCATAAATCTCAATGACTGACATCTCATATCTGTGGGCTCTGAGATTGAAGTAGTGGTACACAACCCAGTTTTCACTCAAAACCTAAAAAGGTCTAAACCCATAAGCCAATAAATTTATTCATATGAACACCAAATCGGAAAATAGGCAGCAAACTCACAGCATGGACAGGACCGCATGCGCCATGATGAATCATATGATGCACTATACGACCAGTTATAGTATCAATAAGATAAGCAACAAGCCACGCCTCATCTGGATCAGCAGATCCAATATGATCACTCGCTTTTGGAGCAACAGTTGCCACAAAAAGCAAATTTTTCGATATATATTTATACATGACATCCTGCTCTGATGTAACCTTTGCTTGAGTATGTACCACCTGGAGAACACAAATTGAAGGGGGAGAAAAATAGAAGCTTTAAAGTTTGCATGTATGACTGCAAAATCTTTAGAAACAAAATATCACAGAAATTACCTCACTCTGCTTTCTTGTAACAGTTGCCATTATCCTTTCTGACTCTGAGGGAAATACAATCGACCATAAAACCCTGGTGTCAAAGCAGAAATCATCTGCAACCTCACTAATGCAATTACTCTTTATCGCATGCCCTTTGATAATGCCACTATCAGCCTCAACAGAGTACCAATATATGTTTGAGAACTCTTGTTGAAAGATATTAGCAGCTTCAGGAGTTCTGGGGTATAAATGAGCTCCCCCACCATCACCCATTAATAGGTGGAGACGCTGTTCAGTTGAATCTGTGAATGGCAGTGGTATAACTTGCAATACTGAATGAACAAGATTCAACGAATTGAGCTCCTTTCCAGTGTAACTATCAACAAAAGAAAGTACACCTGGTGCCTTTGGACCAACTCCGCAGCGGCCAACAACAAGAACAGATGGATTCACATCCATTGCATGATGATGGGGAATCTGCCACTGATACAGATTAAGGCCAGTAGGAGAGTCACATGCTTCAGACTTGTGCAGTAAGAGAGACCAGACAACCTGTCCATCTCCACTGTGCAAGGCAAAAATTTTCCTTGCTTTAGTGAGCATTATGAGCAGCTTCCTGAAACCGTTGTGGTCTCGGGTCATTTTGCTTTTCTCCGAACTTTTCAACCTAATAGCCTGTATGGCTGCCACATCCTCAGGGCTAGTAAGCATTAAGGTCCCTTTAAGCTTCAGCACATGTCCCTTCCAAAAGCAGAGCACAATGTCAAAATCCCATTGCAAGAGGGGAAATTCCAAGATATGCATGTTCAATTTTGCAGAATAGACACAGTGGCAATGGTATAATATGGGAAGCTAAATGATATTGTATTGCCACTTTTTTTCCATCTAATTATATGCTTTCCCAAGAGGATATATATTACTGTTTAGGAACAGCTTAAGGGTTTCATTTGGTCCATGCTACAACAAATTATCTAATGCCGCCAAAAAGGTTCTATTGCATTTTTAAATTGAGAGAATAAATTTAAAAATCAGATGTGGAAACTATAAATTAATCAATCAGAGAAAATGTAATTGGTGCCTTTTAGCAGCACAATCTCAGCTTAAAGAATTTCCAAAAATCCATACCTTAAGCCATTCAAAGAGGTTATGCTCCACTTTTGCTACCGATACACCTTCATTTTCCACAGGGAGTTCTGATGTTGTCACATCTATTATAGACGCAAGTGCATCTTCCCTATTCCAGACAATTTTACCTTGTTGCAGCAACAAAAGTGAATGATCTTCCATGACAATCAAAGCCCTAAATCCATGAGACCTATCTGTCCTGATATAATTATTTATAAAGACCTTATGGACAAGTCCTCTTTGGTGATCCAATTCAATGCTTTCTTGAACCAAATTATTACTCCAGTCATGAACAAGCTTCACTGTAAGGTCAACCTTACTGCCTCCATGTTGAACCACTGCAAATGCTTCTTTGCCCTCAGAGAATGAGAGAGCATCACTAACAACTGTTGCATGATCAACTTTTTCCACTACCTCCAACTTGTCTCCATTTGTCAATCTTATAAATAGCTTATGGGTATTGATCTTCAAAGTAAACATCCCTGTCAGCATTGAAGGTAATATCATTGCCATCCCAGAAGAATCCTCAACAAGGCTTGATATGCATGTTTCTTGAAAGGTAATTTTCTCATTCTTAAAGCTTACTGTTACCAGAATTGACCGAGTGGCATCCAGAGTCACAAGTTTGTCACTTGAAAGTAATGCAACTTCTCCAACAAAACCACCAGAAAAGGCTGCACTTTCATGCTTCAACAACTCCCCATTCATTGCATTGATTTGATACGCACGAAACTGAGATGAATTGTCAAATCCTACCACATATATTTTGTCACTCACTCGATGCTGAATTACCTGTTGAACCTCTACCCTACAAACAAAGAGTGCATAATAGATAATAGCACTCTAAAAGCTTCGACTTGAAATTAAAATTTGATTGATAAGGTCCAAATTAGTCCAACCTTTCAGCTGCAAAATCCCTCATCCAAAGCAGCTCACCATCAATGCTTGAAATAGCATGGAGACATCCTTTACAGGAAACCAGGATCATATTGTCCTTGTCAACTTTCAAATTTTCCTGCATATTGCAATTTCAATTAACAACATATTCATTAAAAAATTGGTAGAAATTGCAGTAAAACTTACAGACCTGTGTAAACGACTCTGGGAAGGATTGAGAGGATGACTAGGAATTTCAGAAAGGGAGGAAATCAAGACAACAAGGAAGTTGAAACAAAAAAAGAACTTCAATAAAAGAGCTCCCCATGATATATGTATACCCTTTTTTTCTGAATGACTCAAAATGTTCTCGACACAAGCTTGAAAAAATAATAATAGCAAACTATGATTTTGAATAGAAATGCAAGCTACAATTCAATAATTAAACTCTGTTCAGACAGTTTAAATAATCTTCAGAATTAAGACTTAAGAACAATGAGCTCAGAAAGAGAGAGGAGCAGAGAATGAATAAGGGAAAGACAAATTTGCTGGCAACGTCCAAAACTGATGTTCATGTAAAATGAATTGGTGTTGTTTACTGACCGAACCAATAACAACGGCTTCAAATGCTTTGAACCCTGAAGAAAAGATTCCCACACCATCTGACCATCAGGAAGATTCCATGCTCTAAGAGTACTTCCACCAGATGAAAGGGTTACTACATCTGAAAGAATTGAAAGAAATATTCAAGAATAAATTAACTCTTATTTGCATTGTCCCTTCTATAGGGAATGGCCAAATGAAAAAAAAATTGCCATAATCAAGACGAAAGAAAATTTGAAAAAGTAACCCTTTCACATGATACAACCAAATAAAAGCGAAAAAGAATATCTGAATCGCCTACAAAAGTTAGGAAGATGGTTTAATAAGCAATAGGAAGTGGGTATTTAAAGTAGCGCCAAAGAAGTGTACGATTACATCTATCCTAAGTAGCTAAAGAAATGGACCCAAGAAACCAAATTGAACATTAGTGTCATTCAATGAAACAAACAGTTGCAGATTTGATGATCATATTCATGCCTCGTATTGTCATTAAAGGAAACCTGTTAACGGCCAACTAACTAGCTGCGCAAAACTCAAACTAGGATAAAAAAGCAGGTGCAAAACTGATATTACTCTTAACATGCAGTAAAAGCAATCATTCTATGCGCCAAACTTACATTTACCCAATGCAATATCAATTCCATCAACAACATCATTGGTCCCAAGAACACGTCTCCAAACTGCACAATACCAGCAAAGCCAATTTTACGATTGTTAGAAAGTTGCATAAACAGCCAATTTTCAATTCCATATATTTTAAGTATCTGAGCAATAGATTAGAAACAACATAAACTCAAATTACAATCGAGAAGATAAACTTACAAATCTCGCCGTGGCGAAGATCAAGGGAGGCGATGACATTCTCTTCCGTGGAAACCACCACACGTTTTCTCCCGGCCTTTTGAGTGTGAAACACCGCGTGCTTCACTTTTCCTATGTATTGTTGATGCCTGCATTAATCATAACTTTGTTATACGCGATCGTTGAATGAATTAGCTACGTTTTGGTTCAAATAATAGCTTACCAATCCATGAGCCCGACTTGATCTTCATAAAGCGAAAGGCAAGGGATTATACATGACAAAAATACCAAAGTCAAAAGAAAAAACCTACTCGCCATGTTCATGGCAAAACACTCTTTCCTCTCCCGGCGTCAGTGACGAGAGACAGATCTGAGAAGACGACGAGCTTCGGTTGTGAAGGGTGTTTCCCCAAAACCCGCCTTCAGCTTTTGAGACATTATCAAAAACCTCCCCTCGAGTTTTGATAAATACTTAAAAGTATCTTTCTATTGCTTGTCTTTGAGTTTACTCCAACAACTAATTACATTATAATTCTGTTAATTAATCTAAAATTTTAAATTTAAATTTGATATAATTATAATTATAAAAATATTATATTATTTTAAATTTATAATTTTATATCATAATAAATTATTAACAAATTTTTTTTAAAATTAATTAATTTGATTAATATTAAATTTATACTATTATAATTATAAAAAAAGTACGTGTTAATTATTTTAATAATTAATTATATTATAAATAAATTTATATATTAAAAATTTAAATTTAATATTATTATTAATAATGTAATATTATTTTATTTAATAATTATATTAAATTAAATTAAATTTAAAATTAGATTTTTATCGAAAACTCAAATTATTTAATAATATAAATGGAATAAAATCAAATTAGATGTTTGGAAAGTGATTGGGCACAGCAGTTAAGTCTAAGAATTATCGATTAAATAATTTATAATTTTTAAAATATATTATTTTTAATAATTTATTTAATTGTTATTTAATCGTGGGAAAGGGACTGATTACACATCAAATACAATTAACAAAATCCTAAAATTGCATTATCTCTTACTTTTCTATTCGTGATCAACGGTGATGATTCTTAAGCTGATAGAACGACAGAGATTGACCGTACGAGTACAGGTCTCATATCCACTAACAGTACCACACATGTGGCATGGAAAATCCAGCATACTGCGGGTGACGTAATCTTCCGAGCATAGCTCAAAACAAAAAATCTACTGCTTTTCACGTGTTAAGAGTTTTACTGTAATGTAGATGGTGTGATATGAGCTATAACTCTTTCTGTATTTTTAACGCTACTCAAAGGCTCACTTTTGACTATGAACACTTTTCAGCTCCTATTTTACGCTCGATTTGACATCAACACTGACAGTTCTCTCAGCGTCAAAGCGTTGAAGGCCCATTTGCAGTGCACGGTAATCTGGCCATCCATTTCGTTTTGAGTTGGATCTTTAGAGTGTTTTGGTTCTAAATCTCGTTGTTTGATGATCTTGAATGGTATTTTTGATATTGGTTTTCTTTGATTTGAAGTAATATTGATGGGTTCTGGAGATGTTTTGGTTGATGTTGTTCGCTGAGTTCATTGCGAGTATAACTTCACGGTAACTTTTAGATTCTCAACACACTGTTAAGATTACGGAGAAAGTTACAGTTTTGAGGACGAGTCCGGTTGGAGATTCTTTAGTTATGGAATGCTAATACGTTATTAGATTTGATTAATTTATAGGCATTATAGCGTTACGGTTGGCATCATCTACAGTTTAACTTGTCTGGCGTGAATCTATGACGGACTTTTTTGATTAAGCTGCTGTGGAGGATGTATGATGTAGGAAAATGAGGACGTAATAGATTTTGTTGCTTTTACGGGGTAATGGTGCTGTTACAGACACTGTTTGGAGTTCTTGAGTTAGAAAGATACTGAGATTGAATTGGATTTTGTTTCTTATGGCATCTATTAGAAGGACCTTGTCTCCAGTTCCTAGAGCTGGAAGTTTATTAAATGGGGAGGCTTGTTCAGTTGCTTCTCCTTTATCAAAATCTTCGTCATGTGCTCAGAACCATCCACCATCCTCAGGTGGGCTTCTGTCTTCTTTGTACAGTTCACTAGACTCTCAAGCTTTGATTTTCAGTGTTTTATCACCAAGATCTTCAAGGCCTCTCGACCGGGCAAAACCAAAGGGGCAATTTTGGAAGAGAGCTCTATTCCATTTCTTGATTTGTTTTGTGGTTGGGGTTTTAATTGGACTTACACCATCTGTTTCCATGACTCTGTCAACAAATGTCATGTCAAAGCAGCAAGCGTTCACTTTTGAGATGGTTTCTGCTGTTGGGAATTTTCAAACATATGATGATATGACAAGAAATGTGACAACACCAACAGATAGTGAAGGTAGCCAGAGCAATGCTGCATTAGAGTCACAAGTGAAGGTCCGAGAATTAATAGATGTTATGTCGGATGATAGCCCTGCTAACCAGTCACTTCCACAAGATTCAGCATTGGTGTCTCAGAAACTTTTGATAATTGTGACTCCGACGTATTCTCAACCATTTCAAGCTTATTATCTAAATCGTCTGGCACACACTTTAAAAAATGTCCAACCTCCTCTATTGTGGATAGTTGTAGAAATGACATCCCAGTCTGAGAAAACTGCTGATGTCCTAAGGAGAACAGGGGTTATGTACAGGCATCTAGTTTGCAATAAAAACCTAACTGATATCAGAGATAGAAGAGTCCACCAAAGGAATGTGGCATTATCTCACATTGAAAATCACCATCTGGATGGGATTGTCTATTTTGCCGATGAAAATAATATATACTCAATTGAACTTTTTGAGGAAATGAGACAGATCAGGTACTTCTTATATCCACACTGATAGCTGAGATGCCTTCTTTCATATGTCATTGATAGTTAACTATCTTGGGGTCACCTGTAACCATCTAATCCATTTGTTGCTTTTGTTGCTAACTGAAAGATTTTTGACACATTATTTCATTTATCTACATTACTTTGTTCTATCATATTATTTACTTGGCATTGGAAAGTCAATGTGAACCTATACCACTTGTTCATTTGATTTATGGGTTATCAGAAGTGACGAGCCTTTAATTTCCATATTATTTTGATTAAGAAAATGCTGCCACAGAGGTTAGTTAGGCTTTTTTTCTGGGAACATGGTGTTCCCAATTGTCCATTTTCTGCTTTAAGCACTATTGATTATAGGTTCTATAACAATGATATGATAGACAAACCTTTTCCCCACGTGAACTTAACTGATGCATTCATTGCAAAAATTTCTTTCTCTCTGCATATTGGTGCAATAAGATTCGTTTTGTTTTTGACATATAGGCGGTTTGGAACATGGACAGTGGCCAAAGTAACAGAAAGCAAAATTGAAGCTCTCATTGAGGGCCCTGTTTGTAATGGAACTCAAGTCATTGGATGGCATGTAAGTGAACCAAGTAGGAAGTTCCAGAGATTCCATGCTGAAATGCCAGGATTTGCCTTCAATAGTACCATACTGTGGGATCCAAAGCAATGGCACCGACCAACCCTGGAACTTATTAGGCAGATTGATACGATCAAGGATGGCTTGCAAGTCAGTGTCTCTTCGTTCTTCTTTGTTTGCTTATCATCTACTTTTATGGTATATTCACTCCATTAGAGAGAAATAGATTATTCTGTCATGATAGCAAGTGTTACTGTTTGAAGTGACAATTGTCTTTAACTACAAATATTCCAAACAGTTTTGGTCTTTGGCAAATTGGTAAGCTTACTCTCATGGCTTGATGGTTGGTCAGTCTGGAATGTGTGTCAGGCTTTTCCTGAAGAGAACCTTGGAAAGTAAATGCAGTAGTTTCATATGCCATTTTTTTGTAGGCTTAAAGGGATTAATCCTTTGAAATGCACCATTCTAACCACCCCACACTTTGAGGATGACTTCATCAAGTAAGCTTATTGGTTTTCAATGTGCAGGCAAGCACATTTATTGAACAGATTGTGGAAGATGAAAGCCAAATGGAAGGCTTGCTGGAACAGTGCACCAGAATCATGGTCTGGCATCTTCCGCTTGAGTCATCTATTTCCTTCTATCCGGAGAAATGGTTCTTGAAGAATAATCTTGATGTCATTGCCCCGCTTGCATGAAGTTCTGGAAGTGAAAGGAATCAATATGATTGGTGAATGTAAAATTCTTCAAACATTTATTTTACTTCTGCTTACTATTCTCCTTCTAAGAAGTTGAATTTTATATATGTTAAAAAAATTTATCTTCTGAAACTTTTAGTTGCCACATGGAAAAGAAGTGATGCTTTGTACGTGTCTATTTACATGCTATATCCTTCCAGACGTTACAATTTACACCACTTTTAGGCTGATGCCAGCTCAGAGTTGGAATTGACATGAACATAAAGCAGGTTCATGCTTTTATCTTGCCAAAATTGCAGAAAAGTCTTTGCCGAAGTGTACACATAATTTTGCTACCATTGCAACAGCATTCAAACTTCTACATTGCCTGCTTTGTTCAAATGAGTTAAATTCATGTGACTAAATCATATTAGGATGGACAAACTGCAAACCCTCTGTTTATGGCTTGCATGAAAACTATGTAATGAGCATTCCAATTTTCTTAGTTTAGCTGTTAATTTAGTGCTATCTTGTTGTTGAATGACTTTTTTCATTGAGATTTAAATGTTGTGGTAATCTTCATTGTTTCTCTTTTATATTCAAGGTAACCATAGAATTAGACCGACAAAGATCAACTTTGTCCATAACTCATCAGTAGATATGAAAGGAAAACTTTGAGTTGCATTTGAGAGCAACTTAAAATAAAATATATTACTAGTGTTGTGCTTCTGCTTTTAATTTCTAAAGTATTCTATTCACTTTTATTTGCTAGTTAATATTCACGGATAATCCATGTCTTTTTATATTTGCTAGAGAGTTTGTTCCATAGCAAGGATGGCTTAGAATGACCGCATGTCACTGCTTTCCCTCTTCTGCCCGCTATTCCAAGGGAATTATTCTTTCTTTCCTCGCCCAAACTCCCCAAAATCTGCAAATTTTGTCGCATGAAATCATGATGGGGTAGTTCACATTTCTTTCTGCCTTGTCTGGCCCATTTACGTTAACACTACCCAGGATTCAAAAGGTAATCTACGCAAACCTATACATGCATATAGAGAATGAGTGCATGTCACTTCATTCTTCTATCTTCTTCGAATGGAAGCAGTCCCAGTTCTCTACAATCCTATAGCTAACCTCTCCCTCTCCTCTAGCTTTCCCTCATTTTCATTGAAGTACATTCGAAAATGCTCCCTCCCTTGCCCAACCTAGACTTAATCCTCCTTGCGCTCCTACACAGCTCTCTCATCGCCTGCGTTCTTCTTGTGTTCGTCTCTCTCATCTTGTTTGCCATGTTACTGGCATTCTTTCTAGCAGTCTTCTCCCTCGTTGTGATGGACTTGTACAACGTTTTTTCATTAACTTTGTATTTTGAAACAGTGAAGGCCAATCTCGAACTGGGTTTTGTACTGATTCTCTGCATGCTACTTCGCCGGGCATCGCTGTTGTTTCGGCCTCGCAACCATGGTATGAAGGCAAGATCACCAATTTCAAAGTAAAGGCCCAACAAGTTTTGAGCAACATCAACATTGTAATACTTGTCGAGACTCAAAACGATTATGAAGTTGTTCGGTTACTCGTATCTTGCTTATCCCTCCTGCGCTGTCTCCACCGAAATTCCTTCCTTCATTATTACTGTTATTCTAATTTTAATTTCATTATATATATTATCTAACCGAGACTGTACATATTGTAATAATCGTTGTTTTATAATTAAATGATCGCTTGATGACATTAAATATAGCAAACTCCATTGATGATTAAGTGATCATACGATTACAGAGCTACTTCAGCTGGTACTCTCTTTCAGTCTCGGCTTCATCTATGTGTTGCTGTAACTTGTATTGTTTATATTCAAGAATCGAAGGTAGGATTTGGCGTTCCAGCTGCGATGACGTTGCTATCAGCTCTAACCTTCTTCCTGGCTTTTCCCCTTTTTTATGTCAAGCTGAAAGCTAACACAAGCCTGGTCACTGGTTTAATTCAATTCAAGTCCTTCTGGCCTCAAACCGACATGTAAATTTATCGTCTCAAGCCTCGGATCAATGCTTCTCTTGCCAAGTGAAAACTTAAGAGGTATCAATTGCTTTGAGCTGCTGCAAAACTGGGATTGATGAATATGTTACAAGTCTTTTATGCATTTTCTTACATTGCCTTTACAGGTTTTTGGACAAAGCCAGTATCTTCAAACATCCTGAGCAACGCAGACCGACCGGAATAATGGTTGCTCAGACCATGAATCAACAATATTTTCCAGTTATCTTTTTATTTATTTCGTCTCTTTTATTATTTATTTACTTAAATACCCCCAACTCGAATCGCAAAGATTGAACTCAACGAATTAAGACAGAAATCCCTGTCACAAATCCAACGGTTAAGCTGCATCAGAATCCGTTTGAGTTTGATATTAAGGTGTGACGGTTAATATCGAAACAATATGATTATTTAATTAAAATAAAATTAAAAAAAAATTTATTATTTAATTATTTTTATTTAATTAAATTAAAATTTAAAAATCAAGAGAAGATTTTGTTTAAGATCTACTCCTCAAGTTATTATTATATTCCATTCTAGATTTTTTTTCTCTTTTTTTTTAATTAAATGTAAAATATATATATTAAAAAATGTGTTAAATTACTGTTTTGTACATGCCCTATCCATAAAACACAGCTTTCGAATTTTCTTTTGGGCTTTGAATAAATAAAGTAGGGCCATAGTAAGGCCCAATTTAAGCGAGCCGACCTGAAACCCAAAGCCGATGCGATATGTAATCACAATCTTCAATCTCGTCCTCAAACCCTAGAACCGTCTTACCCTCTTCATCCCCCGTTTCGATAATTTGTTTTTACCCTGAATTAGTCTTGTTCCTTATCATTCCACTCTCTCAGTCTTGTTGATCTATACGATTTCAATTTTTCGGGACCTTGGGAAACCGATTCGGTAATCATGGATGTAGAAATCGCAAAAGCACAAGAGGAACGCCGACGAATGGAGCAAGAGCTCGCATCACTCACTTCTTTGACCTACGATCGCGATCTATACGGCGGAACCGATCGTGATGCTTACGTCAGTTCGATTCCAGTCAACGATGATGACGATGCTAACGTCGACTCCATGGATTCTGAGGTTGCTCGGAAACTCGCCTCTTATACGGCTCCCAAGTCTCTATTCAACGAGGTACCACGTGGCGGGGACGATGATGATAGTAACAACCTAGGGTTTAAGAAACCCAGCAGGATTATTGACCGTGAAGATGATTACCGGAGACGGAGGTTGCAGCGAGTCATTTCTCCAGAGAGGCACGACGCATTTGCTGCTGGAGAGAAGACGCCCGATCCTAGCGTGAGAACTTATGCTGAAGTGATGAAAGAGCAAGTTGAACGTAGAGAGAAGGAGGATATGTTGAAAAATGCTTCTAAGAAGAAGAAGGAAGAGGAAGAAGCTGCAAAGGCGGAGGGTCCCAAGAGAAGGAATAGGTGGGACCAGTCCCAGGACGATGCCGCCGCGCCTTCCAAGAAGGCTAAAGCTACCTCGGATTGGGATTTGCCGGATGCTGCACCAGGTATTGGTCGCTGGGACGCCACTCCCACACCGGGTCGAGTTTCTGATGCGACACCTTCTGTGGGGAGACGAAACAGATGGGATGAGACGCCGACACCAGGACGGGTAGCTGATTCAGATGCTACCCCAGCCGGTGGGGCCACTCCCGGGGCAACGCCCGCTGGGATGACGTGGGATGCTACTCCAAAAGGTTTAGCCACGCCAACGCCGAAGCGACAACGTTCTAGGTGGGATGAGACACCTGCCACCATGGGTAGTGCGACTCCAATGGCTGGAGCCACTCCTGCTGTGGCATATACACCGGGTATCACTCCTGTTGGCGCAATTGATGTGGCAACTCCGACACCAAGTGCTATTAATATTCGTGGTGCAATGACGCCAGAGCAGTATAATTTACTGAGGTGGGAGAAGGATATAGAAGAAAGAAACCGTCCATTAACTGATGAAGAGCTTGATGCTATGTTTCCTCAGGAAGGGTATAAGATTTTGGACCCGCCAGCATCCTACGTGCCAATAAGGACTCCTGCAAGGAAATTATTGGCAACCCCTACACCCTTAGGGACTCCGCTGTACCAAATTCCTGAAGAGAATCGTGGCCAGCAGTTTGATGTGCCAAAGGAGGCGCCTGGTGGTTTGCCTTTTATGAAGCCCGAGGATTATCAGTATTTCGGGGCTTTGTTAAATGAGGAAGATGAGGAAGAGTTGTCTCCAGATGAGCAGAAAGAGAGAAAGATTATGAAGCTGTTATTGAAGGTGAAGAATGGTACACCTCCACAGAGGAAGACTGCTTTGAGACAGCTTACAGACAAGGCTAGAGAGTTTGGTGCAGGTCCGTTGTTTAATCGTATTTTGCCTTTACTAATGCAACCCACTTTAGAAGATCAGGAGAGGCATCTTTTGGTTAAGGTTATTGATAGGGTGCTGTACAAGTTAGATGAGTTGGTTAGGCCTTATGTGCATAAGATTCTTGTTGTTATTGAGCCTTTGTTGATTGACGAGGACTATTATGCTCGTGTTGAGGGAAGAGAAATTATTTCTAATCTGAGCAAGGCTGCGGGGTTGGCGACCATGATTGCTGCTATGCGTCCGGATATTGATAACATTGATGAGTATGTTAGGAACACAACTGCAAGGGCATTTAGTGTTGTTGCTTCGGCCCTTGGGATTCCTGCTCTGTTGCCGTTTTTGAAAGCTGTGTGTCAAAGTAAGAAATCTTGGCAAGCGCGACACACTGGGATAAAGATTGTTCAGCAGATTGCTATCTTGATTGGCTGTGCTGTTCTTCCACATCTAAGGTCTCTTGTGGAAATTATAGAACATGGTCTTAATGATGAGAATCAGAAGGTCAGGACGATTACTGCCTTATCTCTGGCCGCTCTTGCTGAGGCAGCTGCACCATATGGTATTGAAAGCTTTGACTCAGTCTTGAAACCATTGTGGAAGGGTATTAGGTCCCATCGTGGAAAGGTTTTGGCTGCATTTTTGAAGGCTATAGGTTTTATTATTCCTCTGATGGATGCACTCTATGCTAGTTACTATACCAAGGAAGTCATGTTTATTCTGATTCGGGAGTTCCAATCTCCTGATGAAGAAATGAAGAAAATTGTGTTGAAAGTTGTGAAGCAGTGTGTCAGTACTGAGGGTGTGGAAGCTGATTACATTCGAACTGATATTCTTCCTGAATTCTTTAGGAATTTCTGGGTTAGAAGGATGGCATTAGATAGGAGAAACTATAAGCAGCTTGTGGAGACAACTGTGGAGATAGCAAACAAAGTTGGTGTTGCTGATATAGTTGGGAGAATTGTGGAGGATCTTAAAGATGAGAGTGAACCTTACCGGCGAATGGTTATGGAAACAATTGAGAAGGTGGTTGCAAACTTGGGTGCATCTGATATTGATGCTAGGTTGGAAGAGCTACTTATTGATGGAATTCTCTATGCCTTCCAAGAGCAGACCAGCGATGATGCCAATGTGATGCTTAATGGTTTTGGTGCTGTTGTAAATGCTCTTGGACAGAGAGTGAAACCCTACCTTCCTCAGATTTGTGGTACCATAAAGTGGCGCTTGAATAACAAAAGTGCTAAGGTGAGGCAGCAGGCAGCAGACCTTATTTCAAGAATTGCAGTGGTAATGAAGCAGTGCCAAGAGGAGCAACTGATGGGTCATCTTGGTGTTGTTCTGTATGAGTACTTGGGAGAAGAATATCCTGAAGTACTGGGATCAATTTTGGGAGCCCTTAAGGCCATTGTGAATGTTATTGGTATGACAAAGATGACTCCACCTATCAAGGATTTGCTTCCCAGATTGACTCCTATTCTGAAAAATAGGCATGAGAAAGTCCAGGAGAACTGTATTGATCTTGTTGGTCGGATTGCTGATCGTGGAGCTGAGTTTGTGCCTGCTAGAGAGTGGATGAGGATTTGCTTTGAGCTTCTTGAGATGCTTAAAGCCCACAAAAAGGGTATTCGGCGAGCTACTGTGAACACGTTTGGATATATTGCTAAAGCCATTGGACCACAAGATGTGCTGGCGACTCTTTTGAATAATCTCAAGGTGCAGGAGCGTCAAAACCGTGTTTGCACAACTGTGGCTATAGCAATTGTTGCAGAAACATGTTCACCTTTCACAGTTCTGCCAGCCCTAATGAATGAGTACCGAGTGCCTGAGCTTAATGTGCAGAATGGTGTCTTGAAGTCCCTCTCCTTCCTTTTCGAGTACATTGGTGAAATGGGCAAAGACTATATTTATGCAGTGACTCCACTACTTGAAGATGCCCTCATGGACAGAGATTTGGTTCATAGGCAGACTGCAGCTTCTGCAGTCAAGCACATGGCTCTGGGAGTTGCTGGTTTGGGTTGTGAGGATGCTCTGGTCCACTTGCTGAACTACGTGTGGCCGAATATATTTGAGACCTCCCCTCATGTCATAAATGCGGTTATGGAAGCCATTGAAGGGATGAGGGTTGCCTTGGGTGCTTCTGTTGTACTAAACTATTGCCTACAGGGGCTTTTCCATCCTGCTCGTAAGGTTAGGGAAGTGTACTGGAAGATTTACAACTCACTGTACATTGGCGCACAAGATGCTCTTGTGGCGGCTTATCCTACGCTTGAGGATGAGCAGAATAACATATACAGCAGGCCTGAGTTAATGATGTTTATATGAGGTGCGATGCAATGTGTTTGCAACTAGCGAGAGCAGATGCAAGACAGCATGTTAGAGAAGCTTATGTCGGCTTTCCTCTTAGTTTGTTTGCTCCTGTATCTTAGTTTCTAGGCTGAACTGATTCAGGCCACTCTGGTATTTGTTGCTTTTTACTTGTTATGTGTTTGGATAACTTGTTAGATCCCCTATGAACTGAAATGAAAACCACCTAGCGGTGGCATTTCTATTATATTCTGCTTAAAATGTGTATCTGGATGACAGTGTTTGAGAGTTCAATGATCAAGAATTTGCTGCAAATAATATCAGCAATGTCTCTTTTCTCCCTAGTAAAAGTCAGTCATGAAAACCTGTAATAAAAGCCAGAGCCAGTAATCAGGAGGAATAAGGAGATTGTTGCGTTAATCTGTATCTAATAATTTTCCATATATGACGTAAAAGCCCCTCGGTTTTTCTAAAATCTCAATTCTCCCCAAGCCCGAGCTTTTGTCTTTTGTCCCTCTATCAGCAACCATCTTTCTTCAAAATTACACAAGTTGCCCCGCTCTTTCTTCCCCGATTTTTCTCCAGCAATATTCTTTCCTGCTAAAACCCTCGATCACAAACCCTAATCCCTCTCTCACAAGTTCAAGCCTTTCCTAAATATAGCGCGAGATATTCTTTTATGGAGAGAATTATTGGAGAGAAGTACAAATTGGGTCGCAAAATTGGTAGCGGATCGTTCGGTGAAATATTTCTTGGTGCGTGAATATTTGTTTATTTGTTATTTTCGCTTTTATTATCAATAACAATTGATTTGGAGAAGCTGATTCTTCATGTTTGTTTCTGTAAAATTTGTTTCAGCGAGCCATGTCGACACCAATGAAATTGTGGCGGTCAAGATTGTAAGTCTTTTGGAAAATGTTTGTCAGAAATTAAAATGAATTTGAGCTGTTTTGCTCTAGGTGTAATGTAAAGCTGGCTTTTAATAACAAAATTGATGGGGTTAATGTAACTTCTCATGTAATTTATCAGTGTTTTTATACTATTTAATAAAGTTATCCATTGTCAACTTTTTAGTTCACTGATCTGGAAAAGATAATAATTCTACATGGATTTCATTTATATCTTTGGAAGGTTACTTTTTTTTTAAGGTTTTGTAAAATCAATTACAAATTTCATTTTACGGCATGGTACATTTTGCTGTTAGTTCTTTGATACTCTATCTTGTTTAGATAGAGCCTAAGAATTGCAAGTGACTATGCTATTTTATGTTGAATAAGTCATATGTATACTCATTTTGGGGAAGTTGGACATCAGTCGGTTAATAGGTTTCTCTTTTGGATTTACAGGAAAACAGCAAGACGAAACATCCGCAACTGCTGTATGAAGCCAAAGTATATAAGATTCTTCAAGGAGGAAGTAATATATAGAGTAGTGGTTCATGTTTTGACCATGCCATTTTTGATACTTGTTTCTCACGTTTCATGCTGCTTCAGGTGGTATTCCGAGTATTAAGTGGTGTGGAGTGGATGGCGAGGATAATGTTCTTGTCCTTGACCTGTTGGGACCGAGTCTTGAAGATCTATTTGTCTACTGTGGGAGGAAGTTTTCGCTGAAAACAGTCTTGATGTTGGCTGATCAGATGGTAATTAGCAAATATATTTTATGTATTCTTGTGGCAGTTGTTGTTGCAGGCAGCCTATCTTGGGGCTCTTATCATTTTGTTGTGGTTTATTATCTAGTAACAAGTGAAATAGGCATTTTTCTAATAAAGCTGGATGTATGGAATGATGGAAGAATAAAAAAGAAACAGAATATGACACCATTTACAAGTATTCTGTTGTGCCTGAATTTATTGGGTTTACTCAATTGCAGATTACGAGAATAGAATATGTACATTCTAAAGGGTTTCTGCATAGAGACATCAAACCTGATAACTTCCTTATGGGGCTTGGTAGAAAAGCGAATCAGGTATTAGTTGTTCTTTAGGACCCTTTTATATCATGTTAATTGCCTGATATTCTATCTTCTCTTATATTTTTCCTTTGTTATATATGTCATCAGGTCTACATTATTGATTTTGGACTTGCAAAAAGATATCGGGACTCCTCAACAAACCGCCATATTCCGTACAGGTGAAAGTTCAACTACTGAGTCCTTGCAAAATAATTGGTGGTTTAGCTCTTACTGTTTTGATAGTCAGTTCAATTGCCTATTCAGTAGTTGTGAAGTATCATATCCCTTGGAGTTCACTTTAATTTTTACGAAGATTTGTTCTTGGCATTTTCTGGACATCCCATCAGTAAAAAAAAGTTTACGCAATTTTCTGTGTTCAAATAAAAATGGTTGAGTAGTTGAAGTTTTCCCCACTGTTTACTGAAATAGGGGAAAGATTTTTGTCAAACAAGTTGGTGATAAAATCTGAAAGGAAATGATTGGTGCAGAGTTATAAGGGCATGCTTCTGGTGCATGCTAGCTTATGGTCCTATCTGGTAGTAACATCTGGTGATCTTAGTCTTTTATTTCCATCACTTGTTTGCAAGACTTTCGTTACTTTTTTTTGTATCTATGATATCAAACAGCTTTTGTACTCTCTCTATGTGTTAGCAGTTAGAAATTTCTAATCTTAATGTGAGAATTTTAAGAATCAAAAACTTTTGCCTGTTTGTTTTCTTTTCCCTGATATTTTCATTTTGGTGTGTCATGCTTCTTTTCTTGTTAATTTAAATATTCCTGCCATAGTAGGCTGAATGTTCTTTACTTCCTTTTCCTTTACAAATTTGTACAGAGAGAACAAAAACTTAACAGGGACTGCTCGTTATGCAAGTTGTAATACACATTTAGGAATTGGTAAGTAGAGATATTTCGTTATTCTGTTTCATATATTTGATGGATTCCTACAGCATTTCTCATTCTCTGTTTCATTTCTCCAGAGCAAAGCCGTCGGGATGATTTAGAGTCTCTTGGTTATGTGCTGTTGTATTTCTTAAGAGGAAGGTATGCTCTTCTGAACTCATTGCCGTTCCACTACCAGGAATCTTGTATATTGATCATGGCTCATGTGATTTTAGTCATGAACTGGGATGTTAGTTTTTACCTGTCATTTTAATTGCTTTGAGGGTTGGGATACTATAACTAGAAATGTGATTCTGACCATATGGCCCTAGTTTAATGATTTCTGCATTAGCCTCCCTTGGCAGGGTCTTAAAGGTGCCACAAAGAAACAGAAGTATGACAAAATATGTGAGAAGAAGGTATCAACCCCTATTGAGGTACGTTTATGCTCATTTCTGGATGGAATTGGAGAAATCATATTGCTTTTAATGATCTCATTTCCTTCTTTGGTAATGTGCATGATTCTTTTCAGAAATCTTTAGGTGGAATATGAATCGCAAAATCCCTGTTGATTTCTTGTTTTCTGAAATTCTGTTGTTTTGGAAAATCATTTTTTTTTGGTCGTCTACTTAGTGTTGTACCATCTTCTGTGTGAAATCAAGTTCACATCTAATTTATTTTTTGTAGGTCCTATGCAAGTCTCATCCTGTGGAATTTGCATCCTACTTCCATTATTGCCACTCTTTGACATTTGATCAGCGTCCTGATTATGGATTCTTGAAGCGCTTGTTCCATGGCTTGTTTTTTCGAGAAAGTAATCAGCTAGTTCAATTTATCATGTCTTAATGTTCTCTTAATCATTCACGTATCAAATGAATTAATTAAAAAATAGGTTCTTTGTCTCAATGTGTTATACATCTTCTGATGACTTGATATGTCATACAAATGAATTGATCTTCTTTATTTAGCCTTTTTTTGCCTGAGAATCATTATTAATCTCTTTGGAAATAAAGATTCCTGCAATGTGAAGCTCATCCATATTGCCATAACTTGCCAAGGCACCTCTATAAATTGTGCTGTCTAGATGATTGTTTAGTTGCCTAATTGATTATGAAAGAGTATAACTTCAGTTCCACTCAGGGTGGGAGCTGAGGCTTTCTTTGTACATATTGAGTGAGCTTGTAAATAACATTGATGAGAACTGGAGAATTTGTGGTTGTTCTAGCTTTTATGCCTTTCATAAATTAGCATAAATATCTTTAATCATGTTCTTGCAGTCCAATCTAGAATTTTACCCAAAGGTCACATCTCTGTGGTGAACTTTTGATTTACTATTATCTCCATGTCTGGCAGGATATGACTTTGATTATGTGTTTGACTGGACCATTCTCAAGTACCAGCAGACACAAAAGACGAAGATGCAGGTTTATTAATGTTTGACTGCTTTAATGATTTGTTTATAGTTTCCAATCAATCACTTTCAATTTCAAAGACTTGCATGCATGGATGGGATATTATGCAAGTTTTCTGTAATGTTTCTTATTAACTCTCTTTCTTTGTTTTGTTTATTTTTATTTTTATTTTTGCATTTGGATTGGTACATAGATGCGTGAATCACAATATATTTTTGCTTCAAAATAAAGTTGCCCTTGCTTGCAGTTGTTTTCAAATGTTCTTTTGTGACTTTGTTCTTTACACGTGAATTTTTTCAGGATTTGCTGCCAGCTTCTAGAGTGACTAGCAGTCGAGCAATGCCAATGCGTACAGACAAGCTTAAAGGTAAGCTTTTAGCTTACCTTTTTAACGGTCAACTATTTTTCCAATGATCCTAAATTTTCATTAGAGAATTAAAGATGCCCTTGTTTCCTTTCCTGTTGCTTACCTGGTAAGGGCTGATCATGATGAAGAAAAGAAAAAGTGACGGGCTCTACAATCTATCACTAGCATATGGTTGTGTTTCGATACACAGGAGTAAATTGTATTTTCTATAATTAGACAACAACCTAACCCAAAACAACCCAAAAAAAACACATAAAATAAAATTCACTTGTGTGATTTGGCTTTGTGGGTTTGATTTGCAAAGATCATTTCCCCACTTTGTTCATTATGGTAATTCTTTGTATTCATTTCTCAATGGATGTAACTTGTTGGGAGATTTTCAATTGGCTATTGAACATTTTAATATTGGTGTGCGGAATGCTATTTAAATTATGCCTTCTGTTCATTTTTGGACTTCAGGAATCAGTGATGCTTCCCATTCAGCAGAGGTTATGGAGCGCAGAGGATTGCATAAACTTGCTCGTCCAGATATGGATATGCAGCTTAGGTCATCAGTAGCAGGGAATGCTAGTTATGATCATCAGAGCAGGAATCATGTAAGTCATACAATGGTGTCATCATATCATGGTTCCTTTTTTTCTACTCATCTTATCCAATTAATCAGAATCTGCCTGTGTGCGGAATAAGTCCTTTATCATATGTCTAAAAGTTTTGTTGTGCTGTAGTTTCAAGTATGTCTGGCAAAATATAAATGACAGCACAAATTATGATTGTTGCAGACCATTGGCAATGCACGGATGCCATCTACTTCATTTGCTCTGCCCAATGCCCTTAAACGAGATTTTCCGAAACCGGAGGGACCAGATGAAGTTTCAAGAATTGGTCATGGAAATGGGGACAGAGCTGGTTCTTCAAGTCGCTGGATGCCATCGTAACAATGTATTTCTTCTTCCAAGTAACTAATATTGAAACTTTACATCTTCTTGAGTTTTTTTTTATGTTGTCTGCTATTCTTACTGCACAATGCTTAAGTTTAATTTTGGCTATAATTACTATCACTGTAATTCATTGATCATTTACTGAGACTTGGGGAATGTCTCTTCCACCACAGATTTGAAGAAATCTCAAAATGCAATCGTACAAGTGTCATGAAGTTTGGATAGTTTGAACCCTTCGTTGCAAGATCTGCTGGTTCATGTGATGTAATTTTTTGTGGGGTGACTACAAGCACAGACACATTGCAAGCTGTCAGGATCTGGCTCATAAAACCATGGTTTCTTCTTGCTTGCATAGATGAGAAAAATGATTTAAGCCAGATTCATTTATTTGATGGATTTTATGTAAAGTGTTTCTTCCATTCTCGTGTTAATAGATGATAAGATCTTGTTTTTGTTATATGGTGTTTTTGATTAACTATGTTGTCAAATTCAAGATTCTCTTGTTCTCTTCTCATTGCTTTATATTTTTGGAATGAAAACTTGGATGTTTACCTGGATCAATTTGAATCTAGGTACCCACGTCCTTCAGAATTTGAAAAAAGGACTAATCTAGTGTGCCAGGTACCTGATTATCTTGCCAAGTTCTTATGGATATTTTATGGTTGCTAGTTGTTTTACTGGATAATGAATGGCTTCTGTTTTGTGCCTTGTTTGCAAGGTTCGATATTATATTATTCGGATATTGTGTGAGTGAAGGGTTTAATTGAGGAATGGGAGGAATCTCCAGAGTTGTTGATGTGAAATCAAGATGGTCTATTAGCCACCATGTTACTTGGTGTATGGATTTTGGGAGCTTTATATTTTAGAGGCTATGAGGTAATTAATGCACAACACTTTGCTCTTTGTTTATAGCCTTACTGCCTCTTTGGCACTGTTGATCTTGTAACAAATTTGATGCGGAATCTTCAGATTGCAAGAGATCCTGGGAGCATTTAATTAGAAACTGTCATTTTGAAAAAATTTACTTGTATTATATTGTTCATCTGACCTGCACTTGTTTTCTTTACTGATTATTATAGGCTACCTTATGGTCATATAATGTGTTCTTGGTTGGAAAGTTTGATCTTTGAAACTTCGCATTAGATGGGATGCATTTCTGATCATTGTGGGGCATCTAATCTGATGCCCAGTAAAGGTTGTAATTTGTCATCAGGCCTTGATCCTTGACCTCTAGAATTGAAATGGGTTTGTCTTTTTGTTCTGCTTTGTTTTGCACATTTTCTTAGATAATTTGACAGAATGAAAAATAGTCTGAAACAAGAGGCGGACTTCTTGTCAGTGAAGCCATGACTATTGTTGATGTTTCACGACCTCAATTGAGGACAATTTATGTAAGAAATACTGTTATGATTTTGTATTGAAGAGCATTTTGATAATCAATGCCTTGCCTTTTTCTTTTCCCTAGTTGTTACCCCATGTTTTATGCTCATTTCAATTTGTTCATGCATTAAGCAGTTTCTATGGTGTTTCTTTATTAAGGAGTTTGCTACTGATACAAGTTGATTTTTGTCGGGGGCTGCAGGGTCAAGGGAACTCAAAGATAGGCTGACAAAAAGCCAAGGCACGTGTAGAGCACCCTAAAAGAAAGCATATCTTGAGCCATGGCTTTTTTTAGGAGCTATGGGGAGATTTGGATAACTAGACCGAGGAAGACATAGGATGCTTGTTCCGTGGGTATCCCTTTGTGACCGGCCGAAAGTCAGCTAGATAAATACTACCTCAGTGCCGATGTTAGTGTTAGGCAGAGCATTTGATTGCAGACCAAGAGGTTGTCTTTCCGAACCTCTATGGCCTTGATTAGAATGACTGAAGGATATCATATCACACCCACTCGGTTGAATTAGTTCCAAGAGTGACAGCATCAGCTCCGGAGGCAAGGGGGCATAACATAATCGTCAACTGAATCAGTGATTTATAATGGAAAATGAATTAATTAAAGAATGAGACAAACAATACAAGATCGTTGCATGCGATTAAATCTTGGGTCTAAATCATAATTGATTAATTTCAACAATCAAGGCGGATCGTCGTGATGCGATGCTGCTTATCTTCGGTTTCATTTTATGGTGTTTGTTGAAATTCCCAATAGCTGTGTGGCCTGGATGTTTTGAACATGTTTTTCAGTTCTACTGTATGCCTGGTATTGTCATTTCTTCCTTCATTCTTCGCTCTTCTTCTAGGAAAGATGAAGTCACCGACGGGCTTAGCACGCCGTTCCTGCTGATTGCCATTGTTAAATGCTGTGCTGCTTTTCAAGCAAGAAAAATACTAGCAATCATAACCATCCGCCTACCCCTGACCCTCGTTCTAGAATGCAGCTTTAGTTATGATATGAGGTAATCAACCTCGGAAATCTATAATCTCAAATCTTAAGGATTTGATTAACTGGATGGCTTGATGAAGATTCACATGTTAGTGGGTTATGGGACCAAGCAAAAGGTAGGTGAATGCATGCTTACTGTAACGAGCCATGATGAGATGAAAATGAGTCTACGCCGAAGCCTTTATTCTATTACTAAAAGCAACCGTTTCGGGGGCTTTGCCTGGATGTTCGAGTCCATGGGGTCGTCATCATAATCATCAACTCTTTGGGATTAAGCCCTTAACTTTTTCTGAGGAGTATCTTTCTAATCTGAAGGCTTTATTTTGAATTTCCCCAATCAGGTCTTGTTCGATTTGAGTTTAGGCAAACCCATTGTTAAACCATGGAGAAGGACATAAATAATTTCTGTTGTTCATGGTTCCAGTCTGCGGGAAAGTTTACCAAAAGAATAAGCCCTTAATACCATGTTTTCTGGCATTTGGCGATGAAATTATTTTGCTAACTGGACAAGACTGGCAATGTCCTAAACAGGTCTATGTGGGACACAGAAGGTCTTCGCAAACTTCGTAGTTCCAGTCTTCTGTATATTTCTGTGCATATTCTTTGATGCTGTTTACTCATGAAACGACAAAAACAAAGGAGAAATTAAAATTCAAGCTATAACTAAAAGCAGGTGCAATAATGCAAAGTAAACCTGAACTTCTGATCAGACTGCCAAAGCCACTGAATATTGACAGAAAACGAACCAGAGGAAATGAAATCACGACATGGCCTTCGTTCTCAATTTTGTCTAACCACTGTTTTTACTCCATACTTTTCAGAGCATTTAGCGAAAAGCAATTCTCCTGAACAGTGTTTTGATTTGGGTTATTGGTCCATTACCACAAAGATATGCTGAGGGTCTACAAAGAGGGCCCCGAGTTCCTGCTTTAGGCAGGGTTAATGGTGACAAAAGAGAACCCATGTCATGATGAATCCCGCCGCTCAAAAAAATGGACTCGAGCTCTTTATGTGTAAAGCACAAAAGCTTCATTCCGAGGACAAAGTTGTACCGCCATTAATGAGGGCCATTTCTTGTAGTATAGAATATTTGTAAACGTACGTGCACCTTTTTTACTATTCATTTTCCCTCGTTAAATAAAAATGCAACATACCATGTTAAATATCCAACTGTTTCTTCTTCTTCTCATCACATCTTACTCTTGCATTTCGAGATTCTCAGCTGAGTAAAAGTAGCAGAATTTTAAAGTAAGCTTTTCTTCTTGGGATTAGAAGCTGCATTAGTATTAAAAAAGAAGTTCAGAGTAATTAGCTCACTTTACTGTGATGTTGTGGTGTTAGTGAGCTCGTGCAGCATGAAAAGCTCATCGCAAAGGCTGGAAAATATAGACGAAAATGGTCCTGCAGGTTGGCTGCCGTTGTCGTGTGCTCCACCTGAAACTCCTACAGAGTCCATGGAATTTCTGTCGAGATCATGGAGCCTCTCAGCTATGGAACTATCCAAAGCTCTATCAAGCACGCATGTTGCTTTGAACAATCTTGATAAGACACCTTTCTCTTCCGTCAGTATTCAAGCACAAGATGCAAGCTCCATGGCTTTAACCAAATCTGTTACTGTAAGCATCCCTTGCTCGTAATTCTGATAGCTTTATTATATTTATATGAAAGAGCTTTCACTTTCAATGCGGAGCTTTCATGTGCATGGAAAAGCTTACCCATAAGGTTGGCTGGTCAACAATGCGCGTAATCTAATATATATATATATGCGTGTGTGTGTACACACACTCTAATACTATCCAAACCCTGGATAGTCGAAGTTTCGACTTCATCATCGTCAATGGATTTCTCATCTTGTTAACGGTACCGAATCATTCGTTTTTGTCATGTCATTTTTTACGTACGTAATCTCTGATATTGTAATGGCTACTTCCTATCAGCAGGCAGCTAACGAGAGTAGTCCGCCGATTTCACCCAGAGACAGCGAAGAAATGAAGGTATGTCTCGTTTCCTACTCTCTCTCCTTCTAGGCTAATTTGGAACTGGCTCAGCAGCATTGTTTGGTTCAAGTAACCAGTTGATCATGATCATTTGAGTTGTGAGTCATGCGTAGCAACTGTTAAACCTTTTGCCCATAATTTGGATCTTTCACTGAACTTCAGGACTGAATAGAACATCGAAGGCTCTAGTTTTGCAGCAAGGATCTAGCACAATGGCCGAGTATCAGACATTACATTAGTACCATGTTCTGTTTTTCATGGGCTTGGACCTAGAAAGGGGATTTTGCTCTTGCCATTGACATTATCAAAACCACTGTGTGCCCCCTAACTTCTTACTTTTGCATAATCTGTACAGGAATTATTTTTACTTCACCAAGCACTCCACCCAGAATTCATTTCAAGTCAACAACTGCTAAGAAACGGGGTATGTCATCGTTTGACATTGTCGCGATCACCAATTTAGCCATCGCCTTCATAATCCTGACCATTGTCTATGTTTGTTGCTACAGCTATACAAGAGTATAATGAGAGGGCGGACAATGGGCAGATGGTTAAAAGATCAGAAGGTGAGAAAGAAGCAGGAGATCAGAACCCATAACGCCCAGCTGCATGCTGCTGTATCTGTGGCGGGGGTTGCTGCTGCTATTGCAGCAATTACTGCCGCAAATACAACCTCACAAGAAATGGCAACAGTCCACCAGAAGAATTCTTCCAAACCATCTGCAGCGGTTGCATCTGCAGCGGCTTTAGTAGCATCTCATTGCATTGAGATTGCAGAGGACATGGGAGCTGAACACGATCAAATTTTAACAGTTGTCAACTCAGCAATTAACGCAAGGACTAATGGGGATATCATGACCCTAACAGCTGGAGCAGCTACAGGTATAAGAAACCTTTATTCTGTTGATTCAAAAACTGTCACATTTGGTCCATCTAAAGTTGAACAAAGAAAGTAGAATGCTCACTCTGGCTGCAACTAAGTGCAGCTTAGGATGAATATCATTCAACTTGAAAACAATTTCTTGAACATCTATAGAGAACCATCTAATCAAGCAAAAATTTGCTAATGCAGCCTTACGAGGAGCTGCAGCCTTAAGAGCAAGGCTCCAGAAAGGGTATGGGATGACAACCATTGCTTTGGCTGACGAAAAGGGGCAAGAAAGCAAAGAATCAAACATATCAACAGCATTGAACTTTGTGTCCAGCGGGGGAGAACTTCTCAAACGCACGAGGAAAGGTATACATCTAATATGAAACTAAATGGGAAAACTTTTATAATGCAACAATACCCAAAATTTCTATAACTAAATGTTTGTAAAATGATTATGGCAGGAGCTTTACACTGGAAGCAAGTTTCTTTCAATATTAATTCAAATCTGCAGGTAAGATAAAGAAGACACTTGACAAATCTGTTTAATGATATTTGAAGAACCTCAGGAAATGGATTTGAGTAACATCCAAGTCCAAATGAAATTAAGAGCTTTCTATCTTGATTTCACCATGAAGAATTTCCTTCTACTTTTTGATTCATATTTTTATTTTCTCACTAAGGAAGTAATTTCAAAATTTCAAAAACAGGTGGTAGTCAAACTGAAAAGTAAGCACATGGCTGGAACATTCACAAAAAAGAAGAAGTGTAAGCCAAGTCTCGTAACCAGAATTAATCAAGTACCTATGTATCTTGTTGACTCTCTCGCTCAACACCTTAAGCATTGTTGTGGTTGCAGGTACAGTCTCTGAAGTTATAAATGACATCCAAACATGGCCTGGAAGGGAGAGGGAAGACAGCAGCGAGCAGAGAGCTTATTTTGGGATACAAACAGCTGATAGGATAATCGAATTTGAATGCAGAAACAAAGGTGACAAACAGATGTGGATTGATGGGATCCAGCATATTTTGAATTGCTGTGTCAACATCAGATAAATTCTGACAAAAGTAAACATCTGGATGGAAAATTACTAATGAATGTTGTGAAGCAGTTAAATTGAATGTCTTTCAGAATATTTAGGCACATATTGACTAAAGTGTAAGAAAATACTTACAGCCACTATTACAGAATAAATCTACAAACTGGGACTAGCAGCATTCAGCCATGGGGCATGGTAAAAATAGAAAGTCTAGCAGAAGGAACTTTCTAATAGACAAAACTGTTATGAATCTCCAGCAGTATGGAAGCGAGATGATGTCCTGGTCACTCTAGCTCCTTGAGAAAGTCAATGTTGTCAACAAAGACCTGCAGGATGGAGAGTCAAAAAGTAAGCAAAATGAAATTCCTTGGATCAGTATTGCAAATAATTTAATAAACACAACCCTCAAGAGATGGTTATCATCTTTTGTGAATTAACATCTGGAATTTAATGCATCAGAACTATGTCTTGATGCTAAGATCTAGCACACCATCTATTGATATAGAAACCAACAAGAAGAAATCTATCAGGAATAGTTGTCATAAACTTACTAAAACAAATTCAATCATTGAGATGTAAAACAAGTTTTCCTTTTTGCATTCCAGAAACCAGCTCTCTGCAAGAGGGTTCCTCAGGAGCATTGTCTCTGCACTACTGGGTCCACTTTTTTTCTTACTGCAGTTCCTATTCTAGGTACAGAATATTCTATATCTTGAAATTACTGATATCCTTTAGAGTCTTTCACTGAATCTATTCCACTAGTGGACTCCAAGAATATCTGCCACCTAAAACAATAAGGGCCAGACGTACAAGAAGCCATACCGATTTCCAACCATCAGGATCCAAGCATGCTGTAATCTTGGTGTTGATACCTGGCAGCGGCCCCGGTTCACGAGTAATTTTTCCCCCACACATTTTGATTGCTTCTGCTGTCTTGTAAACATCATCTGTGCCTATTGCAATCTGTTAAAATTTAAATATTTAGGCATCCATATGTGATGTAGAATGAGCTTGATATGGAACCAAAAGAGATTCTAATTAAAACAAGCACAGTTAGCAAGAATCATACATATGCTGCCCAAATTCAAATAATACATACACTAGTAAAAGGTGAATAATTTACCTGAGCATAACCATTTCCTTTGTCATATTCTGTGACCCCATAATTATACGTCAGTTCCAACACTGCATTTTTATCTTCGGGGCCATAACCCATCATGGCTATTGTATACTGAAAAATAAGAACAATTAAATCAACCAAAACACCAACTTGCAGACAGTGGCCTAGAAATCAAAAGATGAAGAGCTCAAATGGCTTTTTGAGGAGAACTTCCCAAGGATGCCGAGGCCAGCAAGAAAGTTATGGGAAAATAGAAAAATTATTAGGAGAGATATTACATCTTTGAAACAATACCAAATTCCCTGGTTTGAAATAATTTGGAGTTCTCGTCACCATCATTGACAGAGACAACCTATGGTTTCTAAAAGTCATATTTAAAGACGACATCAAATTACACAAGTACTATGCCCTAGTACCCAGGAGATTTGGCAACATAATAAAGTACATTTGGACCATGGGATACATGCACTTCAGTTGATGTTTACATGGAAAAAAGAAACAAGTATCAATAATGAAATGGAGAATGTATCTTTAATTCGAGATTCAGAAACATAGCCAATCCATCAAAATCAAATGAATTCAATATGTAAAGCAGCTACAAACAAATAAAATGGGCCAATGAAAGATGCTATAGGATTCATATGCCATCACATTTGCAATGTGAATGATAATGCTTCTTGAAGGGGATGTGTATTGAAACAACATAAGCATGTTCATTCTTGGGATAAAAAAATAACTAGAAAAGTAGACAACCAGTGACGTTTGTTGGTGAGCAGAAGGTATGGAGTTACCTTGTATTCAGGGTTATCTTTTTTGCGTAGAAGTTCCATGCCAAACGCCTTAAACATGCAGGAATACAAAGAATAGAACACCAAGTAATAAATAGCGAAAAGAGATAAATAAGCAACTTAAATTTTTAATGATGCTGCGACTGCACTGTAAAGAATACTGCTCACCTTTTTGTAGAAATTCATTGCGCGATCAAGATCACCCACTCTAAGCATTACTTGGCATAGGGGCTCAGGTGTTGGCCCTCTCTCCAAAAGCTCAAACTTGTAACCATCTGGATCTTCAACAAAAGCAATGATTGTGCTGCCGCCTTTAACTGGGCCAGGTTCCCTGGTAACTTTTCCCCCCTTTGCCTTTACAAGATCTACTGTTTTTGCAACCTACACAATAATGTTTGAATACAAAACTGCAGTATGACAAAGTATGTATCATATAGTCTGACTTGACGTAGAAAGCAATCATTTTAGGCGAGGGGAACTCACATCATCTACTGCAATGCCAAAATGGCCAAATCCAGTTCCTATGTCATATTCATCGACTCCATAATCTACAACAATCACTGAATTATATCAAAAAGGAAGAAAAAATGGAGTAAAGCATAGAAATATATGCAAGACTCCCATAAATTTAGGAGCATTTGCTCGATATCGTTGTCACACAGGATACACATCAGAATTAAGACACTGAAATGGAAAGATAACTTACTGTAAGTAAGTTCAACAACAAAATGGGAATCTTCAGGTCCATATCCAAGAAAAGCATTAGTATATCTGTCCTCTGGTAGGTCACGTTTTCTTAATAGCTTCATTCCCAAGCATTCAGTGTAAAATCTACAACATCCACAATTAGTTATTTCAATCTATAAAACCCTAGCATCACCAAAGAGTAAATATATCAAATGTGGATTGTTGAAACAATTAAGCATACTTTATAGTCTTATCCAAGTCCCCTACACGATAAACAACATGAAGCATTCTTCTCTTGTCATTTTTAACCCATTCTAACACATTTTGCTCAGTAGCAGTGCTGCTTGTTGGTGCCATATTCCCAGATGTGCTTGCCTCTATTGTACTTCCTTCTGCTCTTAACAACTTTGATGCTTTTGCACCAAACAACTGTGACTGCGGGATAGCTGGATAACCACATAAAATTCGTTAGTAGAGCAGTTAATAATACAATTTGATGCCTTTGATTAAAAAATATTTGAAGCAGGATTGAATGGTAGTCCACAAGTTTGATTTGAAAATCACCTAAAAACAAATTCTCATTTTCCAATTATACCCCACTCTGAAACCAAAAACAGGAACATTGATGAATGACTCAACTAGCCACAATAACAAACTGCCAATATGTGTCCAATAGGAACTAGAAGAAAAAGAAAAAGGAATTCAAGTGCTTAATTTCAATCCTTTCAACACATGGTACTTGTGAATAGGAATTTGTGATCTGCATTATGCCGAATGCAACTATTTGACTTAGTTTAGATAAACTGTTTGCTAGGCAACCCTCGGTTAACTCACTTTTCAGCTGCATCCACTCCACATTGCACAGAAACCCCAACTCCCTTGCATAAGGAACTGATGGAGCAATAAATAGAAGTGAAGCAGAACTAGACCAACCGAAGTAATACACAAGCCAATGTTCATAGGCTCAATCCTTTCTTCTCTCCATGGTTTTCTCAACAACTAGGCAGATGTTATCCAAAATACACCACCCCCATAAGTCTGTAACCACTAGGTACCAAGCCTTAAAAAGTATAAACCATGAACTCAACTCTGTTCTATGTAATTCAATGAACTACGGGTTTCTCAGACAATGCTGCATATGCTTTGTTACTCAAAAAAATGCATAAAAGAGAGTAACAAAGGGGGTCGAAACCATGATTGGTAATCTCATGGAAACCATCAAGGGTGAGCATTCTACACTCAGTCAACAACCCATACGTTGTAAAATAAAGTAACGGAATCACACAAACTAAAATCTAAAGCTAAAAGAAACAATATCAAAAACCATAAAAAATAACAAAAAGAGAAAGTATGGGTAATTCTCATTAAAGGGTTTCGTATATGAAAACAAAATGAAACTTGGAGCTTACCAGTACCGAGTTGAAGGAGAGCGAGTCTTCGAGAAGGATTGTAACCGTATGAGATATTACCGCTATCATTATTAATGCAAACAGGTGATGATTTCGACGATAAGTGTGGAGGAAGAGAAGCTTTAGAGTGCGTCGAAAGAGTAAGAGAACAAGACGAAGCAATCGGCAATGATCTCAGCATTTTCCTGCTCGCTGGGTATACTATTATCACTAGTTCCTCTCGCCCCTCCCCGTCTGCAGTTTATTAGCTTATCGTGTAGATGTCATACCGTCATTGGAGCTTTTGTTGGCTTTGGATCTTAAATGGGTTGATATGAAAATGACCTACTGAGCCTATTGGATAGGCCCATTTTCGATTAAGATTAGGTGATTGTCCACATAATAGTAGTAAATGCAACTGGTCCAATATTCCGTTCGAGCCCAAAGCATTTTTCCTGTGGAGGGTTTAGGGGAAGGAGGAGGAGGAGAAGAAGCAGCAGCACTACAAGGGCAGGTAGAATCGGGCATGAGTACGAGGAAGCATAAGAAGGCAATCAGCCAATTGGGAAACAAGAACGTGGCCGACAGAAGCTTTTAACTCATTGAATAAAATTATTGTTATAGAGTAACACTGTAGGGAGTCGAATCATCATGAACTAAAATACAGAAGCGCCCGCACTACTTTCTTGCCAACAATGATGCATCATTGTTGAAAAATAACTACATCAAAAGTATATAAATGAATGATGCAAGGTGATGGGCATATGGGTTCCACTCCATTCTCTGTCATGGATGGTGATGGTCGTGGTGGCGGTGGTGCTGGTGATGGTGTTTTTCCAAAGTCAAAAATTACTTGACAGAGCTTTAGAATCGTTTAACTCGTAGTTAAAAAAGGCAAGGCCGAGAGCTTTGATCTTGTGATGTAATACATAGGGTTAAATATCCTAAATTTATGGCAGGTTGATAAACTTATTGCTACTTGCTGGAAACCTGGTATTGATCTCCATGTTTGAAGCATGCTTTACTGGGTATTTGGAGTAGGGATTATAGGATTCGAGTTACGTTTAGATTGTGATTAACAAGACCGTTCGTCACTTGATCTACTTAATTTGTACTCAAGGCTGAAGAATTTTCAAATCTCGAAAAGGAGAATCTTTTTCTGGCATCGCATGCATTATTGCTGAAACTGTTCTTATTCAATGGGTTAGCTAATTTAATTGCACTGTTTAAATGTCAAACAATGGACATAATATCTACATATAGAAGCTATCATGAAAAGAGGAAATGACACAAACAACACGACAGTCCACACCGAGCAAGAGCATACTTATGGTTTTGATATGTCAGTTTCTATAATATATACATGAAATGACAGAAAACCCACCCAGAATATCGGAAACGATCTTCAGCAATTGCTCAGCTTTTGAATTATAATGGTGAGAAGATCAATGTGCAAAAGCATGGTGAATGCTTAAACACAGACCCTCTTGATCTCCTTTTAAAACAGAAAAGTAAAGGATAAAAAGTATCCGGGATGGAGGAGATTTTCGTGGGTCGCTTGACTATTGCTATTGACCAACAACTATCATGACATTTCTTACTATCCATTTTGTCTGCTTCTGTTCTTGGTGGATCCATTGATGTACAGATGTATCGCAGAAACACTTTTTTCACAAGGAAAATTATTAACACTTAAGACCCTAGTATTCGTTTGTCTTTAAGGATGTTAAATCATTGTTCTATTCACATTTCAATCCGTAAATACGAATAAACATCCTGTTTCAGACGCCAAATAGGAGGGGGTTTTATTCTCTATCTCTACGCATCGACTTGTAAAATACATAAGGTCAACTGCTAACAGGGATCCCCCTAATTTGGTCCACAAAGTTAAAAATAATTTTGTTGCATGATAATTGTTAACATGGAAAGTACACAACGTAGTTATTGTGTGTGTGTGTGTGTGTGTGTGTGTGTGTGTGTGTGACACACTCGTTCCAATCCAGCCAAGCATACAAGCTAGCTAGCATATTCAGCCATCACCCATCAGATTGTCTTCTCTGATCAATCGCACGTCCGGCGATCATGGCGAAAATAGCTTTAGGAACCCACCACGAAGCCACCCAACCCGACTGTATTAGAGCCCTCATTGTCGAGTTCATCACCACCTTCCTCTTTGTGTTTGTCGGAGTTGGATCTGCCATGGCTGCAGGTAATAATCAAAATTTTTTTTTCGTTTAATGATATAATCAACGTTTATATACATGAAAAATGAGTATTTACTGTTTGTTCATTGGTTTTCCTAAACGTGATCCTGAAAAGTTTACAATCTAAACATGACTATGATCTCAGATCTTGCATTCTTCAGATCGATCGTTATCATCGGTTTTTAATCGACTTGTTAGCATGCCCCATTTATTTCGTTGACTGCTTAACTGTATATATATTTTTTTCTCAGGAAGCCGTTTAGGGTTAGCTCTTGTGAGTGTGACTAACTCTATTTCTGTGATGTTGCTTTAGATAAAGTTTAGTGTAACCATTGTTGAGTGTATATTCCAATTATCCTTCTTGGAATAGATAAGCTGGTGGGAAATTCTCTGGTGGGCTTGTTGTTTGTTTCCGTGGCACATGCTCTTGTGGTGGCAGTGATGATATCTGCCGGACATATTTCAGGCGGCCATCTTAACCCTGCCGTCACTATTGGCCTCCTTTTCGGTGGTCATATCACCTTCTTCCGATCAATCCTTTACTGGATAGACCAACTCTTGGCATCTTCAGCAGCTTGTATTCTTCTCAATTATCTCACCGGTGGAATGGTAAGTCTAAGCATTGATTTGCATCTCACCATGTCCATATGGGCTTCAGCTTGAAGTGATGTGCCACCACGCTGGGTTTTGTCCTTCTCGATTTCTTCTAAAATGTCTAATTTCTTTGCTCATTTCACGCAGATGATACCAGTTATTACCCTGGCAAGTGGCGTCAGCTACTTTCAAGGAGTGGTGTGGGAGATAATTCTTACGTTCTCCTTATTATTCACTGTCTATGCAACTATTGTGGACCCCAAGAAGGGATTACTTGATGGGCTGGGCCCATTGCTTACTGGGTTCGTAGTGGGTGCTAACATCTTAGCTGGTGGAGCTTTCTCGGGAGCCTCGATGAACCCTGCACGCTCCTTCGGTCCGGCTTTAGTGAGCTGGGACTGGACCGACCATTGGGTTTACTGGGTTGGACCCCTTATCGGAGGTGGGCTCGCTGGGTTCATTTATGAAAATTTCTTCATCGTCAGATCTCATGTTCCAATTCCTTGCGAGGAAACCAGTTAGTTAAAAGTTCAATAGTGTTAACGGTTGCTTTGCTTCTATTGTACCTCTCTTGTTGCATAACGTACCCAATGTATTGTGTGTCTTCTGTGATACCAGTCCTGCTTCTCTCTTAGTGTACTCTATCTGGTCTGATTTGGCAAATAAATATTATAAAATAGTTAATATTACGGTAATAATTTTTATATACATATTTTAGGTTGATATGAATTTTTTTTTATTCGGTTTATTCTTATTTTTTAATTAAATTTAATACGAAATTTGATTAAAATTTAATATTTATTTAATTATATATATAGATATTTCTATTATTACTCATTAGTGTTAACTTACAATCTTATGCATTAAGCATTATTTGGACTAAAAAAGAATAAACCAGATTAAGAAAGATGAGCATCCATTATAGGTACAGTTACAAGATTTAGACTGCATGATTCGGCAACAGAATTAGCATTAGGAAATGGCCGAGCTGTAGCAGTTATTGCAATTTATGAAACAAACATCATACCGGGTGTTTGTTTATAATTGGGTTGTCCCCTCATCTAACACGGGCACGGTTGCGCTGCTCTTTCACCCACCTTGCTACAAGGACCACCGAGTGAAGTAGCTGAGACAGAAATGCTATAATAGTAATGGATAGTTATGGATGTTTGAGCTGCAACTAACATTACTTGTAATGATTAATACCTAGCTAGAACATACATACACGCATGCATGATGTTTATTTGGCAACTGCCTATTACTGCTGCTAAGTTAAATTTTACACGATGTAATCAAGGAGAAATGGAAGAGGTAGAAGCATGTATTTATGGATGCTGAATTGATTTACTGAAAATGGTTACTAGTCTTAATCTTCTTCTCTACCCATGATGGAGACAACACAGGACTCGTCTCATACTCCATCATCTTGGTCTTTGATTCGCAGTGATCCGAATAATCCACACATATTTTCTCCTCAGGCATAACCTTAATCCTCCATACCTTAAGAGTTTGGTCCAAACTTGCACTGTATACTAAAAACCCCATAACTACTTTGTCGACCTCCAAACAAGCAGCCAAACATCTCACTGGCCCTCTATGCCCGTCTAACACAGCCAGGCATTCATGAAAGCAGCTTCCTTCTTCTCTCCTCCAAACCCTAATTGTCGTATCCTCTGATCCGCTAAATATTAACTTCTCTATTGCCGCTAAGCAAAGAACTGCATAACGATGGCCTTGTAAAAATCCACCGTGGTTGAATCTACCAGACAGTTTTTCTTTCTCCCAGAAATTTATGGTACCGTCCGAAGAACCTGAATAGAGGAAGCAATTATTGAATGATGAGCTTAAGGCTAAGGCATTAACTGGTGATTGTTGGAATTTGAGTGTCATGGTGAGTGTATGAGAGTTTTCTCTGTACACTCGCCTCCATATTTTCACTGAGCCGTCAGAGGAGCAAGTGAAAACGCAGCCATCATCTTGGTTGACCACTATTGCATTTACATTACTTTCATGTGCAACAAATGAGTCGACACATTTTTTATCCAAAACCCGCCAAGCCTTTACTGTTTTGTCATATGAACCTGTGTATAAAAGCCCCTCTGCATGGTAATAAGCCATGCAAGATACACAATCTTTATGTTTTTGGCTGTTTGTTTTTGAGAAGGAAAGAAATGAGCTTCTCCTCGGCATGGTTGAGACTTTTTTGGTTCGAAAATTATCTGAAACTGTGAAGTTCAAAACTCGGATTTTGCAATCAATATGGGTGGTGAAAAGCGTGTTACCATGGGCTATAATGGCACGGACTTCTCCACAGCTTGCCTTGATGTAACCGCGCTCAATACAGTCGGGTTGCCTCCATGCATGAATACGGTTACTGTCAGAGCCAGTAAAGACTATTCCCTTGGAGACTGCAATTGAGTAGATATTGCCTTCGTGGCGACGAAGCGAGGTGATGCAGCTGTAGAGGATAGAAGGTGATGGGGTTTGGAGCGGAGAAAGCGTCCATGGCGATTCTGGGCTAGGTGGTGGCAACAACGTGGCGATGGCGGAATGGGGACTTGAAGGCCTTGGAGGGCTAAACTGGGGGTGATCTTGTTCATACATTTCTTGATTGCTTCTGATAGAAAGGCGAGGCGGTGATTGAATTACATTTCTTTCTCCATCCATGAAGCTGAAGAGAGTTTTCCTGTCGCCATAGAATTCCATGGCGATCAAACGATCGAGTTTAAGAAAAACTGGAGCTATGGATGTATTAGGACAATGATATTAGCACGAGAGATGTTTTGGGTTGCTGGTAAAGTATGTGTCTTCATATATGTGTTAATATAAAGACTGTATAGATGGTGTGCCTTTAACTAAGTACTCATTGATGTAGTTGGAGTTGATGTGTTCTGTAGAGAGAGATCATAATTGTGCATCAACCACTACACTTCACAAGATCGGCCAAGCCGAAGATTATTTCATTCCAGAATTCATTTGGGTGAAAATCCTTACAAAGACACGGAAATGCATGAGAACCGGCCAACAAATTTCGAAGTTTTAACCCAACAACCGTCTTAAATCTGTCTGTGCAAAATGGGACGGCTATGCCTACGCCTACACTTGTAGCAAATGCATGGCCATCTTCCCATGTGAGATGAAATAACGACTGGTACATAGCTAGCTAGCAACCATGCTCTACGAGTAATTTGGTCAGATTACAAATTCCACGTGCATGTTCAGAGTAGTTCATCAATTGAATAATCTTGAGGCATAATGATTAGATCTTCTTAAACCCACTGAGAGGTTGGTATGTATTCTATACGTACGCCCTCTGCTGCTGTTGGGAAAGATACCAAGTCATAAAAAACGAGGGAGTGGTCACTGATGTTGGTAGTTATGGCATTATGTAGGGCATTGATCAAGAAGATCTACTTCATTACTTAATTTAAGTTAGGGTGGGTAGGGACGCTTGTACCGAGGCAATTTCAAAATTTACCAGCGATTATGCTCACGTTCAGACTAGAACGACGTACAGCATACGGTCGTGCAGCCATTGTCTATGCTTAACAAACTGGTTTAATCGGGTTGTCTCGACTCATTGTTCCCGCTTTCTCGATGATAAGGCCCAAGCCCCAAGCTGCACGTCCATGTTCTCTGTTCACCAGGAGGGCCGGCCAGCCAGGATCTCAGTTGGTCAGCCCAGCAGAAAGACTTGAAAAAATAAACGTTGATAAATAATATCAATAATAAAATAACAAAACTCTGTATTCATCAATCCAGAACTTTGTGGGAAATTATCTGGTTTAAAAGGGAGCTAGGGGTTATTTCAAAGAACTTCTCTTCACCTGTTATCCGACGAAGCCTGATGGGCAATGATTTCAGCCGGCAAAGCAATGAGGTCATCTAATTCCACGCGTTGCTGCTGTATTTCCTTGACTTTTCTGTCTCATACTATTCAATCGGGTCAGACCAGTTTTTATAATTTATTAGTGTGGGGTTAAGGGTGTTTCTAAGATTTTTTCCCTGACTGCTATTTACAAAAGGTTGTCGGTCAATAAGTCAATCAGAGCTATTCCTACAAAATATTTTAGGTAAGGTTTATATTTATTAGTGTTAGTTAGTTTAATTAATAAATATTTCTGAAAATATTTTAATTATAAAATTTAAAATAAAAAATATTTAAAAATTTAAATACATAATTAATAATATTTAAAATATAAATAAAAAATTAATATGTCAGGTAGCTTAACTCAGCATAAGCAAACCGGACGGTGGGCTACACATGTTGTTATATCGATAATGCAAGTTGAGTGGGTATCAAAATGTGAACGGGGAAGATCCCAATGTGAACGGTACCACTGATATATAACTTGAGTAGTCATGCCTGAAATTCGATGGTTTTGTGTGGAGTTTGTTGACTTTAGACGAGGAGAAGATTGGCAACGCAAGTAAATGTTTGTTTTGGAAGAAAATATGAGCCTGAATTCGTGTGCAATCATAGGGAAATTTCATGGTGCCTGCACTTTTGTGGAAAAACTTTGGCTTCTGTCCCTATTAATTTTCTTGCCAAGCAGATGTCTGCTACTCGCAACTCCCTCTCTCTTATTCTGTCTCTCTCTCCCGCCCAGCTCTGATCATGGACAAAAGCCTGTTCGAGACCGTTCTTAGAGGAGACATACCCAGGTTTCTTAATCTCGTTCGAGAAGATGACGCTACAATCAAACAAACTGTTCCAGGATCTATGAACTCTATCCTGCACTTAACAGCTCGTTTCGGACACGAAGAGTTGGCGTCGGAGATTCTGAAGCTGTGTCCGGATATGGTGACTGCCGAGAATGAAAAAATGGAAACACCATTGCATGAGGCATGCAGAGAAGGGTGGCTGAATATCGTCAGGCTCTTTGTGGAGGTTGACCCTTCGGTTGTTTTTAAGGTGAATAGGAACTGTGAGAGCGTGCTTTATGTGGCTTGCGAGAGAGGAAAGGTTGATGTTGTAAAGCAGCTGTTGAATTATCCTCGGCTGTTGATGTTGGAGATGGATGGATTAACCACTTCTCTTCATGTTGCAGCCTCGGCTGGACACACAGGTAATATTCAGAGCTTGGTATTGGTATATTTGAGAATTTGTATTCGAACACCAGCGTTTTACCAGTAAATCAATTAATAGCAATAAGCGAGAATGATGTTAAGCTGCCTCAGGAGATTAATACTTTTATAGAAGTGTTTTTCAGCAAAAGTGCTTAATATAACGACAAGTATATCTATACGAAATATTCTATCAAAAAGTGCTTCAATTTCTTTTTGAAAGTTAATTTTTTTTGTAGAAGCACTTATCAACTGTTCAATCGAATATTGCTAACAGAAAAAACGGGGGCCGATCAATAGATGAACATAGAAGATGTTTTTTTTTCTTTTTTCCCTTTGTCAAGATCTGAGACAGCAATATCTTTAATAGTTTGCTGCTAGAACTGATACTGGTAGAATTAATAGCAGTTTTCCCTTTATCGCGATCTGTGCTTGAATCTAGGGAACATCGCTTTTTCTATTTGCCAAAACAAGTTCTTTCCATGTATCTTGTAGAAATCGTGAAGGAACTTCTGGAGGCCCGCCAGGAATTCGCATGGAAAAAAGACCTTAACGGGTACACACCCTTGCACCTTTCTTGCAGCAAAGGTCATCTAGAAATTACCAGAGAGCTGCTAAAGCTGGATTCTGATCTCTCTTCTTTGCCGGACAACGAAGGTCGAACACCACTTCACTGGGCTGCCATCAAAGGCCGGATAAACATTATCGATGAGATACTCTCCGTGAGCCTTGAGTCCGCTGAGATGAGAACCGTACATGGAGAAACAATTTTGCATCTTGGAGTCAAGAGCAATCAATTTGATGCCATTAAGTACCTGATGGAGACTCTGAACGTCTCAAAACTTGTTAACATGCCAGATAACGATGGCAACACCATCTTGCATCTCGCAACTGCTGGGAAGCTTCCTACCGTAAGTTCATTGCTTTCTGTATTGTTGATTTTCTTTGGTGGTTTTTGGTCTTCGTTGGAAATGGCTCGCTATGTGTGTAGCTAGTGATATAGTAACTGGGATTTTGGAATTATGTGTTTTTTCAATCAACATTTGTGAATGGCGATGAGCTAATTTTGGGTTCTGGCTAGGGAATTACTTTGTTGTCCCATTAGACCTTAGGTAATTAGTCAAGCATACTATTTTGCACTAGCAAAGAATCAACTGGCAAATACTTTATTAGGAATTACAATAATATCATTCTCCAAGCATTTTAATTATGTTTCATCTTTATAACTGAAATTTGTTTCCCTTCTTGTTTGGCTTGGGATAGATGGTTATCTACCTACTGAAGCTTGGGGTAAATGTAAACGTAATAAATCGAAAGGGATTCACTGCTCTGGATGTAGTGGAGTCTGATGCAAGTAATTCAGGCGCTCTGCAAATTTTGCCTGCATTACAGGACGCAGGAGCTAAGAGATGTGACCAGTTGCCGCCAATGTCACGCGACATTCAACCCATAGATGCTACTAGCCCAAGAGTACCATCACCAGTGACAATGAAAGCATATGAATCTCCCACCCGGCATCACCGCCACCGTCATCGCCGCCGCCGGGAAAAGCAGATTGAGCTTCAAAAGGAGGGTTTGCGCAATGCACGGAACACAATCACTGTTGTGGCAGTTTTAATTGCTACTGTTACATTTGCTGCCGGCGTAAACCCACCTGGGGGATTTAACCAACATACTGGAAAAAGCATGATGGGTAAGAACACTTCTTTTAAAGTCTTCATGGTCTGCAACATTGTGGCATTGTTTCTGTCTCTAGGCATAGTCATTTTCCTAGTCAGCATCATTCCTTTTCGGCGAAAATCAATGATGAAATTATTAGTGGTGACACATAAAGTAATGTGGCTCTCCACGTCATTTATGGCCGCAGCTTACATTGCTGCCATATGGACAATTTTGCCACGAGGGAGGGGAATGATATGGGTATTGGTGTCATTGGTGTCTGTAGGGGGAGGGTGCACATTGGCCATATTTGCAGGGCTGGGGGTGTTATTGGCCAAGCATTGGCTTAGAAAGTGGGAATGGAGGAAAAGAAAAGAGAAAGATAGAAGCCCTAATAGTAGCATTAGCCGGGTTGACGACATGCGGATGGTGAAGAAAGGCAGTCATGATTCTAGTAATTCGGACCTTGATAGCTCTGATCAAGGAGGTTACCATCTGTATTAGAAGTATAGGATTCTGTAGCTTCCTGAACATTTGGTATCACTACTATTATCAGATACCATTTTGGATAGTCCATTGTATCCTTTAGGGTGTAGCCCTGCATTTGTAAAATCTGCCAATATTTCATTCTTACAACATGGCTGATCAACCTGTTGGTTCTGCAGAGCAATAGAATCCTCCTTGTAGCTTGTATAAAACGATGGTGCTTATTATTATTTCCTCTCCATCTTTATATTTATTGTCAAATTAATGCAGTGAAGTCATTAGATTGTTGGCTATCCGAGGAAGGCATTCTAGTCCAGATTAGATTTATTTTTTAAGATTGATTTTGCGGATATAAGAGCCATTTTTCTTTTATCAGTTACTTGCAATAATCAAGCGTGCGGTAGGCAATGGCAATAACCCATTTCGGAAACAGAATGATTACTGAATATCTGAGTGCCTTAACTGCTAATTGGACAGGTGAATAACAGCTTTGTACTATTGTAGTTGAAAATGTGATGTAAAAAAGAAGGAAGACTGATATTAAAAATAAAAAAATATTAGATAAAAAGACTAATTTTTATATTTTTAAAATTAAAAAATTAAAAAATATTTATAAAATTAAATAAACACAATGAATTTTAAGTATAAACAATTTCTAAATATAATTAATATCTAAACTAATCTCTTAAAATTTAGTAACAGATAATAATAATTTTAAAGATAAGTTCTACAGATTAAGACACTTGTGTATATTTTTAATAATTTTTTTTTATCTTAGTATTTGAAGACACTTAATGTATTTCTTAAATCTTCAAATTTTACTTTTGGAAGATTTTTGGTGTAAATGTAAATCTATATGAAACCTTAACAAGTAACATCTCAAATATTCGAATCTAGTTAGCTTCAGAATCGGAGGCCGTTATTGTCTTAAGATCATCATGACCAAAGTAGGAAGGTGGATGCCAGTTTAGCCGACGTGGGATAACATCTAAAAAACCAATAGATATATAATTATACTTGTAGCTAAGCCATTCCTATAAGAAATGCCTAATTGTCAGCTACATCTGCTTCTTCTTCCTTATCTTCCTTTATTTTTAATTTTGCCTTCACCAGACCAAAAGCTTAAGAGATTTGAGTTTGGCATTAACTTTTAAGAATTTCATTTTATTCTTCCACAAAAGCTTATGGACATCTTTGTTCAATCCATTAACCTTAAAACTTTTTTTTTGCTTGTTTGAAGTATTAGCAAGAGCAACATCTATATGAGTACCCAAAAATCTGCAGACCAAATCATAAGGGCATGGGTCTTCAACACTCAAAAATGGGCATTCATCTTCTAGATTAGTCGGTTTTTGATCCTTCAAGGATTTTAAGTCATGGCTGAAACGACAGTTGCCTTTGTAAGGGCATGGGCTAAAATGACCAGTTCTAGCTAATTCAGGACAGAGATTAGCGGTAGATTTTTATTCCTAATGGCGTTCATGTTTGAGCTGCTATTTTGATTTCTTATCTTTAACTACAGCTGACGACGAGTGCTGAAAGGACTCATTGGTATCTATAATGGTATCATTTTGATTGGTTCTTATTGGAGGAGGATAAAGAAACTTTTTCCCATTGTCCGACTTTATTATGTGTAGCCTGCAATCACTTTGATTCTCATTTAAGAATGGAGTTACCTGAGGTCCTTCAACATCAGTGTGTACAAGTTAGAGCTTGTGTGATGCTTTCCATACTAATTGAGGAATGGTTTTCTAACTTGCTTTCCATATTGACAAGCTACACAATTTGCTAGTTTATCCTTCAATATCAGTAAACCCTTCATAAAGTTATTTTTTTTTACATATATAGAAGCCTAGCATGATGGAAGTGCCGAAGTCTTTTATGCCATAATTTTGTATTGCTTACAAGACTTGTAAGTTCTGTTGCTTGTTTTCCATTAAATTCAAAGCAAAACTCTTGGCTCTTATCTTTACTTTAAACACATCTTTACCTTTTGCATCCTTGATCAAGTAGTACTTGTCTTCAAAATTAACTTTGAAGCCTTTTCAACTGGTTGTTCAACACTAAGCAAGTTATGATTAATGTCAAACACATATAAAACATTAGTAATGTACTTTAAACCTGTTAAGTTTTCAATAGTTACTGTTTCTTTTCCCTTAACTAAGATAAACTCACTATTCTCAATTTTTACTTTGAGAATTAGAGTTTTATCAATTTTTATAAAAAAAAGTTTGATTATTGGTCATGTGGTTGGTGCAGCCGCTGTTTATCAACCAAGAATTACTTGAGTTATTAGTGGCGACAAAACAAGTTACCACGAAGAGTTGTTTTTCCTCTTGTCATTCTGTGAATACTTTTGTTATTTCAGGTTATTGCGATTTGCAACTGTATTGACACACTTTTGCATTTGATATCAGGCCTCCATTAATATCTCTTTGATGTATGGTTTGACTTTTTGCAATAAGGGCAAAGTGAATTTTCGTTATTATTATTGTCATTGCTTGACTTACTACTTTTCCTTTTTTCTTTGATTTTTTTGTCTCTGTCTCCTTCAGAATTTTTTAATTTGGCTTGGAAAGCATTTTCCACAATTTTTTTTTCTCATCATTCTTCTTTGCTCTTGAACTTGCAAAGCATTAACTAATTCTGCCAAGGATATACTTGACAGATTTTTAAACTCCTCCAAATAAGAAATTTTATACTCATATTTTTCAAGTAAAGTGACAAGAATTTTTTTGACAATTCTTTCATCAAAAAAATTTTTACCCAACAATCTTTCTTTGTTAACAATGCGCAACAGCTAGTCAAAATAATCTTTAATCGTTTCTAACTCCTTCATCTTCACCATTCAGAATAGTCTTTAATCATTTCTGACTCCATCTTCACCATCTCAAACTTTCTGATCAAATTAAGCACTTGCATGTTCTTGGTTCTTTCATTGCCTTGGTACTCTTTTTTGAGGTAGTCCTGTATGTTTTAAGCTGATTCCAAGTTCTTAATGTTGGTAAATATGGTGCTTGAAATGGTAAAGAAAAGACCTGCTTTGGCTTTTGGTTTCCTTCTTTCCTTACGATATTTTATTTGTGCCATTGTTAGATTTGCTATCAATTTTATAGCCTCTCAAAGATCCAATGCGTCGAGGTAGATTGTCATCCTAATAACCATGCTTGATAATTTTGACTATCAAAAATTGGTGGAGCAACATGACTGAAAGATGATTGTGTATCGATCTCTATTTTGAAAATTTGTATTTATATCACACAATATTACAGGTACCTCAAGATAAATGTTTTGATACCAATTTGTTATTGAGAATGTGATATGAAAAGAATGAACATTAATATTAAAACTGAAAGAGTATTAGACAAAAGAGATCAACTTTTACACATAAAAAACTACGAAGCATAGAGAATTTTAAGTATAAATAACTTTTAAATATAATTAATAGCTAAATTAATCTCTTAAAATTTAGTAATATATAATAATAATCTTAAAGATAAGTGCTAACACACTTGTACGTACCTTTAACAACTATTTTTCTTTGCACAGAAGATAAAATAAGGAGTGTTATTGCATTATACGTGGAAAGATGATTTATGGATACTCCCCAGTGAGTACGAGAAGTCAAAGACGGCATTACGACGTTGAGATTACTTCTAAAAGCATAGGTAATTACTTATTTAATAGAACAATTTATAAAAAAATTAACAGAAACTAACAATCGTAGAAGATACTAGTTGAAAGCAACAAAGTAAGCTATTCTAATGAAGGATTGGCCAGGCAGCTTGACCCAGGGAAGCGATCGCCCGAACCACGGAACATCTTGGTTGTAGACCAGTTTTCTCGATGGTATTAAAGAGAAAAAACAAGTGCTCTCTGATTACATAATTAACAATAAGGATCGCATGCAATTTTGTCTCCGAAATTTGCGGTCAACTTAACTTCAAGGCAGAAGCAGTTCAGATACCTTTTGAAGTTGTTAACTGTAACAAAATCAGACGTTCAAAGCTTGTCTTTTGGGCACTAATTCTTGCACGTTTCTTTCTCGACCTGACAACCATTGAACTGTTCGCTGCACTATTGACAGCCAAAGTCTCCTTACCCTCTCCTCTTTTCCAATGTTACCGCCAATTGCGGCTTCTTTTATTTTTTGTCTTACACTGAATTCTCTAAATCTGGCAAAGTTGGTGATCTCAGACATTGATCTCTTCTCTGCAACATTCAACGGTTCTGACGAATTTGCTTCGTTATAGAAAGTAGAGCGTATGCTTGAACCTGAAACTGAATGACTTCTGGGAATTTCAGAGAACTTAGACTCGTATAATCTCTTCCTCTCCATATCCTCCTTAATCTTCACCATATTATCGTTCACGGAAGGCTCATTGCGGAATCTTACACTTGTTGAATTTGAGCTAGAGAATCTATTGCTCGACATAATACTAAGCATTTCAGAGTTCAAGAACAATAAATCAGAAGAGTTAACATCACTCCATCGATTCTTGATAGCAACATCGGAGACGATGATCTTGTGCTTGAACTTATGCAAGAGTTTTTTATCACTGTTACTCCTATTGCCTTCTTGAATTAGAAGCTCTTCTTGCCCAATCTTCCGAAAGCTTCCTTCGACGTTAAATCTTGATGAGCCTTGAGGGTCTTGCTCTCTCTGGACAAAAAGCGCAAGATTTGGATCTTCTGCTATATTTGAAGGGTTATTGCCCAAGAATCTTAAACTGCTGGAGTAAGAGAAGCTCCTGAGATCTCCCATGTCAAACTTGTACCTGCAGAGAGGACAGCTAGAGTGACGTTCTAGCCACTGGTCGATGCAGCTCATGTGAAATGCATGCCTGCACTTGGGCAATAATCGCAGAATTTCAGTATCTTCAAATCTCGATATACAAACTGCACACTCCAGGCCTTCTTTTGACCCCTTCAGTGAAGCAAACCTGAAAAACGGAAGTGACTCAATTACTGCTCTATCAATCCCGGAAAATCTAGACCTTGATCTTATAAGCTCTTGAAAGTTATGGCTACTGGGATTTTGGTTCATAAAATTTGTCGGGTTTGCTTGACAGAATTTTGTGTAGGCAAGAACCAAAAGTAACAAAGAGAACAAGACTGAGAAGACCCCAATAACTACTGCCAGGTTTGGGTGGAGTGGATGAAGGACATCTTGGTCAGACTCTGATTTGTCTTGGGCTTCGACAGGAAAGAGTAATCGAAAAAATATCATGAGAACAACAAATTGCCTCATGGTTAAACGATCACACTTCGTGCCTGAAAGTCATGTTAAATCTCTAATCTTCTCCAGTGAAGATTCTGAATTTTTCTTGTGAATAGAATCAATTGATCTCTGTGCATAGGATACAGTATTTCAGAAGGGTTGTCTACACTCATTTTCTATTATTATTATTTTCTAATTTTTTAAAAAACGAAAAAAAATTCAATGGTCCCAAAATGGGTCTGTCTATTTGTCCTTGAAGCTGTTTTGTTTTTCCCTATTAAAAAATTAATTATGACCCGCAATCTTACGTTCAGTTCTCTTATCAAACAGTTTATTCAAAGTAGCAATTTGTCTTGTATGCAAGTTTCTTCGAAAGATCATGTGCTTTGCGTTCTGGTCCTTGAGGTTCTTATCGGCTTCTATGTGAATCGAGCGTGAATTTTTGAAGAAAAAAGTTGTAGGACAAAGACTTTAGCCAACCGCTAAAGCTCAAGTCTTGCAGGCCAAAATCCGAGCCTGTGATTTCCAGTCTAAAAGCAAATAACATTGAACCCATTGAGGCCTTCTCAATGGACAATATTTATGTTTCTCGGGAGAAGTTCTGTTTGTGCAAGTGATTTACTTCATGGTTCATTGCTGCGGGTAGCGAATGAATAGATGGTCAGCAACAATACAAAATCCAGAACAGGGCACTCACTTTGTAACTTGCTGCGGCCATGGTGAACATTCAACAACCAGCAGTGTGTGTTTAATTGAAATCCATATCAGGATTGTAACCCCGATTATTAGTTATCTCTAGAACATGCAATTAAGTTCGTAGATTGTCTTGTAGAGGGCCAATGCATCTTCTCCATGGTTGATTGTGTTATTGAAATATAAAGGAGAAAAGCGTATGATCATATTATGAAAGGTAAAACATGCGCGTTTGCCTAAAGAATTTGGAGATCATCAGTATACCATTCTATGCACTGACGACAATACGGTGCAACATAACCCCGATCAAAGTTGCCTTGAATTTTGTCCAGATATCATAATTTCCTAAGAATGCATTAGGGATCTCAGAAGCCATAAAGACAAACCCAGTTGGCTCCTGACCGTCTCAATATTACTGTTCCTGTCTTCAAGACGTAATCCATGTAACACTCACGAAAGAAATTAAGAGATTCATGGAATTACAGTATGACCATTCACTATTAGAATTGCTATACCAGTGTAGAGCTTGCAATGGAATCTATCCATAGAGTGCAGCCATATTTGTGTTTTAAACCAGTAAACTTTTCATTGATCAAAGGAAAGTACATAGAATAGTCGGGTCCTGTTAGATTCCACTCTTTGACCTCTCTAGTTACCATGTTTAGTCCCCGTTCATACGCAGGGGTAAGAGTGTTAGAAGAAACCTTGAAAGATGCTAATCTGACACCAATACCTCAATTTTGCTGAAGTTTGTATTTAGTATTCATTGCTGAAATTTTCGAGGAAGGTTATATTCCACGCAGGAAAACTCCAATCACGTTGGTCCTAATTGGTTTTATTGGTCAAAGTTGATTAGGCATCCCCTCCCAATTTGTCTCTTTAATCAAAATGTCTTAAATTATCAATTATGTTTTCTTGTTTCCTTAATTTAATGCATGTTGCCGAAAAGCTTTTCCCCATTTAATTTTATTATAATTCCATTCAGTCAAATTTATTTAAAGTAATACAGTCGAATTTGCACCACCAAACCGTCCCCTTTGACTGTAAAAACCTTGGCATACCGGTGCTAGAGCTTGCAATGGAGTCTTGTGTTTTAGACCATTATATTTTTAATTGATAAAAGGAAAGTCCACTGTGACGTCCGCTGGATTACTGAGCTGAGCGGCCCTAACTGTGGGCGTCATCCGACCTGAAACAAACATGACCAGCCCACTCCAACCCACTGTCGAACCGTCCAGCCAATATGACAGTATGTCTAATTTGCGAGGCCCTGGATGGTTAGCGAAAAGACCAACATTGTCTGACTCTGCTATAAGGACTTTGCTTTTTGATACGTGTATACGGGAACCACTCCATTTCCTAGCATCAATAATGTCTCAATTTACAAATTCTAAATCACATGACTGCCTAATTATGAATTACTTTTGTTGTGGTTTAGCACAAGAACAAAGCAATATGAACTGTTATTTAACAAAAAAAAAGAGAATAATTGTTTTATAGAAATCTTAATTTTTTATTTATTGTATTGCTCTTTATATAGAATTGAAACATAACAGAAAAATAAAATGATAAGCCAAAATTAAAGATAAGTGATAAGCTAAAATTAAAAATAAGATTTAAACAAATTCTAACAAACTAAATTTAAAAAATATTTCCTAAAAACTTGGTCTTTTGACCAATTATTTAGCAACTAAGGTACTTTTTCAACACTTCTCCTTGCTTTAGTAATTGTATAGGCCTAATCTGTTTCTTAAATCTTCAAGTCTAGCTTTTGGTAGAGCTTTAGTTAACATATCTGCAATTTGATCCTCAGTCTTGCAATAAAGCAGTTTAATTTCGCCGTTCTTTTGTTCTTCTCTTAAATGATACAATTTGATCTTGAAATGCTTAATTTTGCCATGAAAAACAAGATCATTTGAAATTGCAATTGCAGCTTGGTTATCTACATAAATCTGTGTTGGCTCACTTTGTTTCATGTGTAAGTCTCTAAGTATTTTTTTGATCCAAATTGCTTGATTTATTGTAGCATTAGCTGCTACATATTCTGCCTCTGCTGTACTTTAAGCTATCACATCTTACTTCTTTGAACACCATAAAAAAATTTCTGATCCAAAGTTCAAACAAAATTCTGTTGTACTTTTCATGTCATTAGTAGAGTCTGCCTAATCACTATCAGAATAATTATGAAGTTTAAAATTCTGACAATAAGAATATTTGATATCATAATTTGTGGTGCCTTTGATATATCTTACAATCCTTTTGGCAACTTGGAAATGCACTTCACTGGCACAATGCATGAATCTTGAAAGTAAACTCACTGCAAACATTATGTCTGGTCTAGTGGCTGTAAGATACATCAAACAACCAATTAGGCTCCTGTATTGGCTTTCATCAACTTTTTCTACTCCATCATCCTTGCTAAATTTCTCTTTCTAATTCATTGGTGTGCTAGTGCTTTCGTATTCTTCCATGTGAAATTTCTTGAGTATTTTCTTCGCATATTTCTTTTGACTTACGAAGACTCCGTCATGATCTTGCTTCACTTCCATACCCAGAAAGTAAGATATCAAGCCTAGATCAGTCATCTCAAATACTTTGAGCATTTCAGCTTTAAACTCTTTTACCAGTTTCTCATTGCTTCCTGTTACAAGTAAATCATCAACATAAATAGAAACTATAATTAAGTTAGCATCTGCTCTTTTTACATATAATGTAGCTTCACTTGGACTTTTAACAAATCCAAGACTTTGAAGATGTTCATCAATCATGCTATACTAACCTCTGGGTGCTTGTTTAAGACCATATAAGGCCTTTTTTAGCGAATAAACTTTCTCCTCCTGTCCCTTGACTTTAAATCTCTTGGGTTACTCTACATAGATTTCCTCTTGAAGATTACCATTTAAAAAAGCAGATTTTACATCCAGCTGGTAAGTCTTCCATCTCATTTGTGCTGCTAAAGCAAGCAACATCCTGATTGTATCCAAGTGTGCTATTGTAGCAAAAATTTCTGAGAAATCCACTCCAAACACTTAACTATACTCTTTCACAACTAATCTGGCTTTATATTTATTTATAGAACCATCTGCATTAAGTTTGGTTCTAGAAATCTATTTGACTCCAATGACCTTTCTGTGTTGAGGTTTGTTCACCAACTCCCAAGTGTTATTCTTTTCAATCATTCTGAGCTCTTCTTTCATTCCTTCAACCCATTTGTCATCCTTCTTAGCTTCTTCAAATTCTGCAGGCTCAAATACAACAATATTGATTTTTTTCATAAATATTAGATAAAGACCTTGTTCCTCTAACTGGGACATCATCTATATCATCATCAAAGTATTGCGAAATCTCTGACAATTGTGTCTTTGTTGACTCCTCTCAGTTCCATTGTCTATCCTCTATGAACTTGACGTCTCTACTTATAACAATTTTTTTATTTTGTGATTGAAAAATTCTATAAGCTTTGGAAAAGTTGCTATATCTAATGAAAACTCATGGTTCTACCTTCTTATCAAGTTTGTCTCTTTTTACCTATGACACATTAAAAAAACAAAGACAACAAAAAATTTTTAGATTTTGCAAATTTGGTTTGTAACCAAACCAGGCTTCATATGGAGTTTTTTTCTGCAAAGCTCTAGTTGGTAGCCTATTTAGCAAAAAAACTGCAGTGTTTGCAGCTTCTGCTCATAGTTTCTTTGGCAACTCCTTCTCATGTAGCATACACCTTGTCATTTCCATAATACTTCGATTTTTTCTCTCACTTACGCCATTTCTGTTGTGGAGTGTAAGGTGCTGTGAGTTGATGCTCAATACCAGCTTCTTTGCAAAACTTATCAAAAATATCATTTGTGTATTCTTTCCCATTATCTGACCTTATCTTTTGTATCCTACAGCCACTTTGATTTTTCACCCATGTTTTATATTTCCAAAATATATTAACAACCTCAGATTTGAATTTGAGAAAATAAATCCAGCAAAACCTGGTATAATCATCAATAAATACAATGTAGTACTTACTACCATTTAATGATGATATTTTTTGAGGTCCTCCAACATCTGTGTGTATCAATTGCAACTTGCATGTTGCTCTCCATGTCGTTTGAGAGAAGGGTCTTCTATTTTGCTTGCCATATTGACAAGCCACGCAATCAGCTAACTTGTCTTCCAGCAATGGCACACCTTTCACTAAATTATGTTTTTGTACAAATAAAAATCCACTATGATGAAAATGCCCAAGCCTTCTATGCCATAATTTTGCATTACTTACAGTGCTTGAGAATGATATTTGCTCCTCCTTCATTAGATTTAGAGCAAAGCTTTTTGCTTTCATTTTCACTTTGAATACATCTCTGCCCTTCACATCTTTGATGAAACACCATTTGTCTTCAAATATGACTTTAAAACACTTTTCAATTAGCTATCCAACACTAAGTAAATTTTGGTCAATATCAGGTACATATAAAACATCAGTAATATACTTTAAACCTGTTAAACTTTCTATAGCCACAGTTCCTTTGCCCTTGACTGAAATAAATTCACCATTTCCAATTTTTACTTTGGAAATGATGGTTTTATCAGCTCTTTAAAGAGCTCTTGATCATTGGTCATGTGATTTGTGCAGCCACTATCAATTAGCCAAGAATCGCTAGAGCTAATATTTGTTGCAAAAGCATGTTGCAACAAAAAGTTGGTTTTCTTGCTGTTGCTCAATAGAAACTTTTGTCTCTTCATGTTGTTGTGACTTGCAGATACGCTCCATATGTTCAATCTTACCACATTTTCTGCACTTAACATCAGGCCTCCACCAACACTTTCTTTGTGGGTGGTTCATTTTTTTACAGTGTGGACAAGGTGGATATATCTCATCCTTGTTTTTGTTGTTATTGCCAGTCTTGTTGCCCTTTTTCTTATTGTAATTCTTTTTATCTTTGCCTCCTTCTGAATTTTCTGCCTTTGCTTGAAGAGCACCCTCCATGGATTCTTCTTTTCTCATCATTCTTATTTGCTTTTATGCTTGCAATGCATTCACCAATTCTGCCAAGGATATACTTGATAAATCTTTAGATTCTTTTAATAAAGAAATTTTAGACTTATACTTTTCAGACAAAGTTACGAGAATTTTTTGCATAATTCGTTCATCAAAGAAATGCTTACCAAGCAACCTTACCTTGTTCACTATACCCAACAACTTGTTAGAGTAGTCTTTGATGTTTTTTGTCTCTTTCATTTTCAACATTTCAAACTCTCTAATAAAATTGAGTACCTGCATATTTTTGGTTCTTTCGTTACTTTGGTATTCCTTCTTGAGGTAGTCCCATATATCCTTTGTTGACTCCAATCTCATGATCCTTGTAAATATAGTGCTTGAAACAACAGAGAATAAATATGCTTTAGCTTTGGACTTCTTAATCTTCCTCTCTTTATAGACCTTGAGTTGAGTCATAGTAGGATTCTTCAGCAATGGAGGAACATTATAATCTTCCTCTATAGCTTCCCAAATGTCTAATACTTCAAGATGGACTATCATTCTAATAGCCCAAGCTTGATAGTTATTACCATCAAAAATTAGTGATGTAATATTAGAAAACATTATTTCAGTTTTCATTTCTTCTGGGTTTTTTTTTCTTTTTTTGGTTATTGTGTTTTTAGTTTGTATTTGGATTCACTCAACGCACAAATCCCTCAAGAACAAAGAGCTCTGATACTAAACTGTTGTTGTTTAGCACAACAACAAAACAATATGAACTGTTACTTAGCAAAGAAAAAAAAAGTAATTAATTGTTTTATGAAAGTGTTAATTTTTTATTCATTGTATTACTTTTTATATAGAATTAAAACATGATAGAAAAATAAAATGATAAGTCAAAATTAAAAATAAATGATAAGTCAAAATTAAAGATAAGTGATAAATTAAAATTAAAAATAAAATTTAAGTAAATTCTAACAAACTAAGTTCAAAAAATATTTCCTAAAGACTTGGTCATTTGACCAATTATTCAATAACTAAGTCACTTTTTCAACAACTTTAAAAGGGTTCATTATGCGGTGCATTGGGATTGGCATGAAAGCTCCGTGGAAACCATACGGGACTCTGCATGGCAGTGTAATTTTGGCTACTGGCTCGCTGCAAAACTTCTTTGTGTCGATTAGGTAAACCTGTAATAAATTAGAAAGGTCACTGTAATGTACCAAACAATCCACATTATTGTAGTTAAAAGAGTTGTTAACAGGAATTTTTCATCAGCAAATTAAGAATCGACTCACTTGTGATGTGTTGGTGTTTTCATTGTGAACAAAAGTGATGATCCAGCCATCATCTTCTTCCAGTCCTTTTCCTCTAGAGACAAAGGAAGATCCTGTGCAGAAAATGTTCTCCTCAAATTTGTGATATTCCACCTTTAGAAGCCCTTCAGATTGTGTCCCCACTCTCTAGTTCACGGAATCAAAGGTGGGAAATTCATACATCGATTAATTAAAGAACCAGCTTCAGAAGGTTTAAGGATATGAACATATTAATTACTTACCAAAGAGAACTCATCATCTAGCTCTTCAAAGTATAACTTGGCTAGACCTCCATATTTTGCCATGCCTATGACAGTAAAATTGAACACCCATATCAATCAAAATGATTTGGCATGTATATGACAAGGAATTCAATTGATTTATAACTACCTGCTGTACAACTTGCAGCGGAGTCAACAATTTGGGTATAGCCATATTTATTCTTAACACCTGTGTAGTCTCCATTTATCATAGGAAAATTCATGGAGAACTTAGTTCCAGAGAGGTTTCTCTCCTTAACCTCTCCAGTTTGCAACTTTAATCTCCATTCATAAGCACGACAAAACAGGTCAGGCCCTGTAGTTGTATTAACACTTTCTTCGACAGTTCCTATATGCCTAAATTTTGATGAAAACCACTCAAATTTATTCAAACCCAGATCAGGCCCTGGAATGATCGATTCAAGAGCTCTACATCCCCACACTACAACCTGATCACATATATTAAAAATTTCAGAATAGGCATCAATTCAGTAAGAATAGATTACGATTTACTTCAGTTATCAGTCCCAGAAAGAAAGACGACAGCAAACATTCAGGCAAAAATGTATTATAAATTGTGGTATAATGGAGTTACATCATCACCATCCTCGAAACAATTGAAAACGTGAAGTGTGCAATTTGGTTCCACATCAAACCACTTGATAGAATCTGGATCACCATAACGAGGAATAACACCAATCCTCGCATATCCTTCATGTTCATACTTTATTAATCTACAAATTAAAACTGGTTTATCATGTAACTTGTAACCTCAAGTGTATAAAAAGAAATTGTAGTTGAAAGCTCTCTAATCTATAGTTGAAGTTAAAAATATTTGCACTCACGGTCCTCCCAATGCAAGTCTGGCTATGTCTATGGACAGTGGATAATCCAGGAAAACATTATACCTGCTAACCAAAAATCAAGATAATTGACATGAGTTTTGGTTTTGAATTACAGAGAGGATATGTCCAACCTTAAATAAAGGTAACAGATTACTTGCTACCTCTGTGTAATCCCCATTTCATGGCAAAGGCTGCATCTACTTAGTTTGAGATCAACTTTGTGAAGTAATTTATTTCCATCAGCTGAATTGAAAGATGCCAAAACCATGCATTATAATGTTCATCCCTTACAGGATACCGTGCAAATCTTGTTCAAAAAAATTGGTCCTGAAATGCTGAGCTTACCAGAAATTACTCCCACTTCGACATAAGGTTTTACTGCATCAACCCCCATTATAACCAGTTCCCCTGTACTTGGAACTTCCTGATAAAAGGAAAATTGGAATTAGTGAATCGTATAAATTACAGGAAACAGAAATTCATGACAGATTTTGTGAATGGATATTAAGTGCAACCTTCGGATGGCTGGTAAAAGGTCGATTCCAAGCTTCATTGACATCCCAGTTACCTAAAGTTTTTAGTGTAAAGATGTCAATCTCTTGTGGCATGTGATTTTCTGAAATCGAGTAAAACTTTCCCGCATGCCCAAAAACATTGGTGTTGCTCAGGAATTTGTTGACCTTGCCAAATCTCAGCTGAGAAAATGAAAGTAATTAAAAATGTTAGATATTGGATTATGTTATGTTTTCTAAAGCTTAAGTACTACAGAATTTACTTCAATATTTCCTGCCTTTCAAATTGTAGATGCCCCATAACTGAGTTTTCTGAACTACCCAGTTCCTAGGCTGTATTTGGAGAACTATAATTTGTAAATCTTAAAATTATTGTCCAAAACCATTGCATTGTCTATTCTTGTTATCTGCCTTTAGGAAACGACATAGTTATGGACTTAAATGATCTTGTAATCTGCAACTACAGTTCAACTTGGGCAGATTTTAAACAGGATGAATGTGAAAGAATATTGCCTATTAGAATGCCTACCAAATTCAGTAGACAAGCTGACGAAATGGCTGCTGAATCGCCTTCAATTGCAGGAAGAAAAGAAGGCTTATTTCTTTGTTTTTCAAGCTTGAATGTTTCTGTCTCAACATGTCTGTTGTTATAAACAACAGTCCAGCTCCCATCAGTGTCCTTTTCAAAATACAAAGCATGAAGCATTCCTTCTCCCTCAATCCAAGTGTGACTTGACCTCCCAAACACTGAATTTGTTGACTTCAGTCCTCCAAAAAGAGGGTTTGGTCCTGTAGTTACATTAGTATCCACTACTCAAGCCAAATTTTTGACATCTATTGATAATCTTAGCTCATGCAAATACATATCCAATAGTTTCAGCGAATTAGAGGTTGATATTATCCCTTAACAAACCCTTTTGCCATAGATACAAATGAAAAATGGTGAATCAGTTGGCCTTTTTCACGCACATGAGAAGCATCCAGGCAAATATGATTCCCTAACGAATTCTTATGGTGTTTAACTCATAGTAATGAGACTTTACGTAATTTCATTTGTGCTTTCTTACAGATAATCAATCTTACATTATTTGACCAATAACAAGCTTTCTATCTTTATCTTTATCCTTTTCTCTTTTGGGTAGTGGCTGGTCTTAATCTATGTCCGATGTTTACATCTTATTGGATGCTTCTTTGGAAGGACGACCCACTTAGCATTTTTACAGGTCTCAAGTTTTGTACTCTTCCACGGATTTTTTTTTCTTGTCGGATTCATCTACTTTAAAACTAATTCGCGATCATGCATAGACAGGAGAACTTTTCACATCTTATTCAATCACATTCACACACATATATAATATCAACATAAAGCAATAGGATTGAAGCACGGACCATTTCTTATATAAACGCCTTCCGGAAAGTCTTCAGGGATTTCTCCTTCAATTCTGTTGACCAGAACAGCTTGTCCCAACTCCTCCACAGGAGCAAAGTTACTCTGCAAGTGCTCGAAAAGCGATAAGAAAATTATCAATTCTCCATACATGCATGTGCATGAGCTAGATGGGACTAGTGACCATCAATGGTACCTGGGATGGAAGCAAAGACTGATCAACAAATTCAAACACATGATCGACAAACTCATCCAATAACTTCACAGGAGCGTTCTTGATGGTTCTGGAAACATCCAATCGCAAGGAAAGTCGGTGTAACTCTCCCAGCCATGGCTGCCCACGGTAAGAAATCCATGTTAAATATAACACTTGAACTCGGGAAGAATGAAGTAGATATAGCTAAAGCTTTCGATAGCCACAGAGAAAGATTAAAATTTACCTTGAAAGCAGAGGAGAGTCTGGTCTTCCAATGATCAAAGTTGTGTGAAATGGAGGATTTACGATAACTGCAATTCACTCGAGATGCCAAATAAGAAGATGCCATAGCTCTCTTTAGAAGTTTACACTCAAACTTGGGACAATCCTGTTGGGCAACTCTTTTATATGCTATATTTGCATACAATACAGTTAGATGCTCAGTGGCTTAGACCCCTATTATCAAGGTGACACGAAAAGCAATCCATCATCCCAGTTTCAGCCTTTCAGAGCTGCCTATGGCTGTGGGTAAACAGGGATTTTGATTATAAAGTAGGAGGGTAAAGAGCTAAGTTATGTACGCTGCCAGTTTTAAACGTGGATGAGCAACTTTTTAAACAGGCAATGATGCCAACAAAGAGAAGACAAAACATTTGTGTAATTATTTGTTAATTTTGGATTTTTTAAAAAAGAATTATTGTAAACAACTAGACAGGTTTGACAAGCACAATGGGGTGGTGTTGTTCCAAAGGAATCTACTGCTGCCGCCTCGGTACAAACTTATTGTACTGGTTTGGCTGTATTAAGGAGCTTGAGAGACGGAATATGCCTACTTGACGGTTTAAAGTTCAGTTATAGCAATGGGCCAACCACAAATAAAAGGGAAATGCTCCCTGGCATCACCGGGGGTCTTGACTTTAATATCGTTGGGTGGGCTGTCTCAATAATTCAACAAATAATTTTAAATCCATTCAAGAGATCCTCAATTTTTTTAATCTGTAAATCCTGAACCAACCCATATTTATTGACTAGAACCTGTACCATTCATAACAAAATGGGTTCAATCTGGCGTACCTCTGTCATATCAACACTCAAAACGTTGCAATCGATGATGATGATAAGAAGATCAGAAAGGACACAAAATCCAGAGTACGTTTATGTCTCACAGGTAGCACAACCACAATATCCCGAAATGGTCTTGGAACTCCATGCAATTCTGAGCTTTGCTCTGGATGCTCCCGCTGCTGACATTATCACTCCATTCTTGAATACAATCAGTACTATTTAAACAGTTACTAGCCAGTTTTTCCAAATGTTTCCGAGCTTATCCATTTATCAAGAATCATATATAAAAATTGAAAACAAAACAAAAACAAATTGGTTTCCTTTTGGCAATAATCATGGCCAAAGAATTAAATTCTACATAATATACTAAAAGCTACTTCCTGACACAATTTGAACAGGCCAGCTAATGTGGGATCAAAATCTATAGTGCACAACGGGCTTTGGTACTATCTAATGTTACACGAATCTCTACATTCTGGCAGAAATGCATCAAACTGGCAATCACAGGAGATAAACAACAGCACCAGCTAACCCAACTGATTGAGATTTTATGCGTATGCTTCCTATCATACTTTGAAATCACCCCGCTTTTTAGGAGACCCCTGGTAATTGTGATTGCAAACTCCTCCTTGGAAAATCAGACAACTTTGCAGTTGCAGCACGACCTCTTTCTAGACAGTGAAAGTAGTCGTTCACTAATGTACAAGTTTGTAAAGGAAACCCATTAACATAAGATCCACTGTCATAAAGCTTAGACCCCCAACATACACAGTTGTAACAAAATTATAAAGTACCAATGGCAACTGCATATTCATCTAAAGTTTAAGGTGTCAACATAAGTTCAATCTGCTTCATCAAGGAAGAGAAAATAAAATGTAAATACAAGAAAAAAGAAATATTAAATCTTGGGATCACCTAAATCACACATCTTGAATAGAATAGAGAGTAAATGTATCTCACTTTATTTTGCATGAAACTTAATCACCACAACTATTAGGTCATATATAACAATCATTTTGGCTACATTTGCGGATTTGGAAAAGGTTCAGTATGGCTGTAACTTTATTTGATAATAAATGATTTTATAGCATGTGAAGTGTCTGGGCTGCGGCATGCAGGTAAGTGGGCACCAACTAGTGAAAACAGTACATTTTATTTGACAGTTGACCTAATTTCCAAAGCACAAAATTTTTGATAATCATAAATACTTCCCCAACAACATTGGAGAATCAAAAGGCATGGAACACAAATCAGATATGAGATCTAGACACTATTAGAGTCAACAAATACCTGACATTGCACCATGAGTCACTGATAGAATGATCCCATGTTCCATAGGTTCACCATGCACAGGCAATGATCCTTCCAGAAGGACTGAGAGGATTGAGTTTGGAAAGACTAAATAAGCAAATGCCTTCATTTTCTGCCATTACGCGTGATAAGATGTCAAGACATAGAAATCAATCACATCCAACTTCAAAAGTTGTATGACTTAACCATCTAGAATGCACAAAGCAGCAGTACATTTCTCAACAGAACAACCACAGCAACAATATAGTTAATGTGATATCAGATGTTGCTAGTTATATATGAACTACAAGGTATATCTAATCTGCCCTACTCTTCTGAATTTCCATAGAGATATATTTATGTAAAACTTAGGTTTTCCTCTTCAAATTCTACATGCCTTCTGATCACAATCAATTCTGTGAGGGGGTTTATCTAAATAAGTTGATTGATGTAAAGAAACAGAAGAAATTACATCAAACTTTGTTTATTTTAATTGAGATAATTCAAGTAACCTCACTCACACCACCAAAAGGACATCATAAATGTAAGCAGAAAAATTATAGTGACCTGCTCTTCTAACTTTGTGAGATCCAGTATAAAATATCCACTCTCTGCCGAGCAACAACATATTGCAACTGCATAAACCAGTATTAGAATTTGTAGTCAATTATCAAGTATAAAAATATTGATATATTACCATAGGTCTCTGTAATTAACTACCGGCAAGATGCTTCATAGGAATTCCAGCATCTACAAGGGCAGCACATGCTGCATTTATGGCACAAGGTAGAACCTATAGAAGGTTAAGTCAAGAAACAATCATAACCAGTCAATGTATGAAATAAGAGGTCATTTCCACGGGATATATAATTAATTGTCAATGCATTTTTTGATAAAGCATTTTGTAATGCATAATTATCAAGGATACAGCACCATCATCATGGACGACCTGCACATACAATGAAAATTTAATGTACAGTTTAACAAGTTATAACATATTACTGACTCTAATTTCACACAAACAGAAGGCAGCGAAACTAAAAGCAATACCCTTAACCAATAATGAGATTAACAAAAACACAGTAATGAGCAGACAATAAAGATATCGTTAACTAAAACCACTTCAAATGAACTAGTTAAGAAGAAGATGCAGTAAGAATCAGGGATTTGCACCTAAAATATATTCCCCCATCTGAATTATAATTGAGGTAGTGGTACTTGGATTGATCGTCAAAATGCATACACTTTGCAAAGTCCGCTTCAGTATCATCTCAAACTCTTTTTCCGGTCTCCCTAACATATGCGGCAATTCAGCCAATTTAGCAAGAAAAAAATTCAAATAAAGCAATAGCTTGGACCAAACATTAAAGTAATGCAGGATTCATTAAAGATCATCTGGAAGTTGTTCAAAATTCAGAAATAGTCAGCAAATGAAACCACAAACAAGACAGTTTGGATTCAACGGACCGACTAAGCAAATAGACAGGCATTCAATTAAAAAACAAATAAATTAAAAAAAATTAAAAAAATCTAACCAATCTGTCCAGTTTTAGGCTTCCAGATAACTTCAATGCAAGCCTTCTCGGGATTTTCATTCTTCTCTGTTCCAGATTTGGGTCCATAAACGGCAGCCAATACTTTCGTGTCTCCTGAACCAATCCAGAAGAAGCACATTTTTATTAAATACCAAAATTCTGAAGGAAAGTAAAAAAAATGAAAACAAAAGAAAGCGGTTTCATGAAACAAATACCTTGAGACTCCATGAGCACGGTGAAGGATGTTGAAAGAGCAAGCCACTAGTCTCAACTGATTCAGGTTTCGGCCATCGGCCCTATCGATCTCCATTACTCTTTCTCTTAGTACAAATCGCAGTGTTTAAGCAATATTAAGTACAAATATGTAACAAAATTAAGCAAAATAACAGAAGTACGGTGTAGAATGATTTCAGGGTTTTTTTCTTCCTGGCACTTTCCCTCCAAAGAAAACGGTTCCGGATTGTGTTGGGCCTCTGAAACCGGATTCAGTTTGAGCTCGACAAGCCCAATACTCTAATCTTTAGGCTTCGAAGTAGCCCAAATATTTTTTCAGTTATTTTTATACAACTTTTTGGCGGCGAGAGTAACTACATCAATCGTTAAAAGTACACGTTTTCCGCCACGTGTCCCGACCACAAGTTACGTGAAACTCTGTGCAACTGAAATAAATAACAAAGGCAAGGAACACCTTCATGATGAGCCTGTCTGAGGAATCTTTTACAACCGTCTGATTAATGCCTGCCTCACAGAATTACCCACCAAATAATCCAATCTAACTTTTCCAAGAACAAGCTCACAGTGAGGATTCTCTTACGCCGGAGATTCTGAACAGAAATCGAATAACCGAATTGTCAGTTTTCTCCCTGTCCAGAGCGGAAGATTGCAAGGTTAATTGTACTTTTCACGCGAAAAAACTGCAAGCAGCATTCCTATCCAATAGACAACGTTAACAGAAGCCGTTGAACGGTAATAGCAAGCAACATTATTATTTATTTTGTTATTCTGAATCAGGATTCACTCACACACCAGAGAGGGAAAAATTACAGATCTATACCAAAGAGTTGATTTGAAGGATTGAGAGAAGAGAAACATGGCTACAGAGATCAAACCCAGTGTGGCCAGGGTGAAGTCGAGCAATCAAGATAGTTCTTCAAGGGCCAAGGCTGATTCTTCTGCTGTGAACAAGAGGAAGATTGATAGCTCAAGCAAACAACAATTATCTAATTCAAGGCAGCCAAAATATGGGTCTACCGTCACAAAAACAGAGGTACCATCTCTAAGTTGGTAGCTTTCTGCGATACACATATTAAAATAAAATAAAGTTACTTTTTCTTCTTGATTGGTTTAACAATTTGATGATTTTGGGATGTGGGATTTTGTTTTTACTGTGGATTAGCTTCAGTGAAGTGTTTGGCGTGGTTTCTTTACTGAATTGAGTGATTTGGGGTTTAATTTCGGGTTTGCTTTCTATAAGTTGTGGTAGATTGATTGATTTGGATATGGTAGTTACTGATAGTTGATAAGAATATTCTGCAATGAACTGGTTGATCTGGGTATTGGATTAGTCAAGCTGACTAATTTGCTATGAATCATGGGATTTGGTTTGGTTTATTTGCGCTCCTTCGATGGGTTTTGGCTGCGCGCATCTAATGGTTTCTTTTCTTTTCTTTTTTTTTCAAATTTTTGCATTAGTTTCATAATTGGTGTGATGAATGTCTCTCCGTTTTGCTCAATGGAGCAGGTTAAGTCAAAAACAGCCTCAAGTTCATCAAAAACTACCACCACAACAGCAACAAGGGTCAGAGAGAAGAAAGTGTTCACATTGCCTGGACAGAAATTTGATCCTCCTGAAGAGGTTGTGGGCATATCACGGTTATTTTTCTTTTTTTCTAATTAGAAACATGACTACTGTAATTTAGTTTAGGACACTCATTCTTTCATTGTTTGCTGCTTAGTATCAACAGAGAGAGCCCTTGAGGATATTCTATGAATCATTGTCAAAACAGATACCAACCAGTGAAATGGCAGAATTTTGGTTAGTTTTCCTGCTAAATTTTTAGCACTCATTGCTTTGTTTCACTGTATTCTGTGGACAATAAATGGAACTACTTAGGAAATTGTCCACACATTGGTTGGAATTTTCCTGAGTTACTACAGTTGCTTAGTGGGGCATAATAATTTTATTTCTGTCTGGTCCTTGCTCTGATGTCTTATAAATTATGTCATCTAGAAATAGCACTTTAATTTTTAACTAAAAGTGCAACTGGTTCTAATCTATTCTTAAGCAGGAAATATTTGGGTCAGCATTACTCAAATTCAAGTCTTGGTGAGTTGTTGAATGTGTAGGAGCTTAGGTTAGGCTAATAGCTGGCTGTTGATGGACTAGGTTCTTGCAACTAAGAGTTTTCACCGAAAATTTCCTTTTCTTGGATTGTTAATGTTATAACCATTTGGGTGTGAAGATGCTGACTTGTTTCAAGCTGCCCCTGCTTCAATATGCACTTCAACAGGAGATGATGTGAGAAAACCAGAGAATAAATCCAAAAGCACTTTTCAGTGTGTGTTGTGTGTCTGTCAGTCTGTCATTGTTGCTCACAGTTGATAATGTCAACAGATGTTATTACTACCCTGATAATGTTGTCTTCTGCATAAAGCTACAATGTTTTGTTTCAGAATTTTGTTTTATAGTTTATGTTCAGTTGTGAAACGTGTTCCTTGGCCTGACCAAAAGTCATCACATGGTGACAATATGTTGATGATCTTGTTAAACTATTTAAAAGAGCTACTAATATAAAGAAAATTACTTCAACTTATCTTCGTTTTAAAGAGTTTTGACAACAGAAATTGTTTCATATAATAAATATGCAATGAGTGACTTGGTGATGACAATGGGGGGCAAGTTTTTTTAACTTGATAAGTAGTTAAGATAGCAAATATTTGGTTCATAGAGTTTAGTGGTTGAAGACGGCATTATGTTGGTTGGATAACTGTAGTTGTAGAATCTTGGAGGCAATATTTATAACAAAGGGTATTCAAAGGGATTGCTGTGGATATGTATCCTTGCCTAATCCAGAATTTAGAAGAATAGCTCTGTTGGCTGTTCTCTGGGTGTCGTAGCCCTTTTAGATTAAGTATTTGAGTCTTCTCCTACACTCAAAGGGCCCAAATTTGATAGTGGGGAATTTAGAAGATGAAATATAGTCTGTGGTGACATTCATGTGAGGTTGTTGGAGAGCATTAGAAGTTTTGATGCGGATGGAACGCAATTAATAGGGGGCTTGTCAATCTGCCATGACTTGTTCAATAGGATCAACAAAATGTTTCCTTACCTTGATTATGCCTGTATAATATCAACATACTGCTAGAATGGAGATTAATGAGGCATCAATGCCGGTGGAACAAATCAAAGAGCTTTTTTTTTGGGCTCTCTGGTTATTTGTAAACCAAGACCTAGAATAATAGGCCTTCTGTTACTTAACCTGGATCCTAAATCAATGAGTTGATTGAAAGATCATTGGAGGTAGAGGTGGCAGTGATGTTGGCTAGCCTTAAAGAAACAAAGACTGTGGGCCTGAACTGTTTATGATTTTCTTTCAATTGCTTTGGGAAGTTGACAAGGAAGATTTTTTCAGGTGGAAATTCTTTCAGAATGCAATGATGATCCAGGGTCAAGTTTTGAGGACACATTCTTCTCTTTGCTGTCTAAAATGAGTGATTTACAATAGACTTGAATTTTTAAATCGTGTGTAACAAAATCCTGTCAGGAATTACTTTTTCTTATGCTATTAGTATTTTTCCGTCTGCTCACTTGTGAAGCTAGACATTTTACTGTCAATATTTGCATGTATTAGGCTCCTTTTTTTGAATGAAATGGTCGAGCCATAATGAGCTGTTAGGTTTAGTTGGTGACTCTTATTCAAGAAATTGGGAAAGCATGAACTTTGTGTGACCAATTGAAACTTTGGTCTGAAAATTATGCTCTAACCAGGCCTTTTATCTGTAAGACCATATTAACAGGTTTGTCCATGTGAATCACACACAAATAGAAACCCAACTGATTATAGTTAATGTCGTGTAGATTCCAATACAAGATCTCTTCATCAAACTAACTCTAATGCCATGTTTAGTGACCAACATCCAAAATCTTAAATTGATAGGTGAGAGCCCAGCAATAATATTTGAGCTCTAACAGTGTAATCCAGTCTGCCTGCGTTATTGGGATACTGTCAATCTATCAACATATGATTGGATTTGCATTAGCCTGCAACCCGTATTATTCCACCTGAGTTGTTATCCCGCAGTATAGGAACCCACATTCTCTGTTCTCCTGCTAGATGATATGCAATTGTGTCTGACAGTTGCAGTATTAGCATTGTTATTTGTTATCTTTTACACTATATTGTCAAGTGCTAAGGAAATGTGTTCGAGGAGCAGTGTGCTAAAATATGTTCAACTGTTTAGCATCACTTTGAAATATAAACCATATGGTGTGTGTCAGAACTCTTTTTTTTTCCTGCACATGTACAGCTTTCCTCTTAAATGCAAGAAAATGTTGACCAACCAAAGAACGAGATAAAATGTGGCACTTCCAAGCATACTCATACTTTCTCTTGGGATCAACCATACAAACATTTTGTGAAAAGTATAAGGAAAAAAGGAAGTGTTCATTAATACATTTGGGGTCTGTATTAGACAGGTATTATTGTCATTGAGTATTTGAATTGCTTGTATGCTATGCTATTAGTTTATTGCATTTGAGTTTGACAAGGCCTGCATAGCCATCCCGTTTACTGTAAAGCAGTACCCTGAAAGGAACCCCTCTCATAGGTTTGGAGTAATGAATAATGATAACAATCATTTGTCATGGAGTATCAAGGAATGTTACTCTCTCTCCCCCTCATTTTTCTTCCCATATTGCTGGTTTTCCAACTTGGTATAACGAATTCGGTGCTAGTTAATGTTAAGTGGAGTAATGCCATTTTGCAGGATGATGGAACACGGCTTGTTGTCCCCTGATAGAGCAAAAAAGGTGTACGAGAAGAAGCAGAGAAAGCAGAAGCAACTTCGGATGGGGACTCCAACCAAATCTCCAAAACCTCTTATCAGCAAACCTGAAAGTTCTCAGAAGCAGCGGCAGGCATCAAAGAATGGAGATGTGAAAGCAAAGAAAAGAGTAATCAATGACAGTGACGATGATGACTTCATTTTAAGTCCCAAGAGAAGGAAAGTGTAAAAGAAAAGCCCCCTGTCTACTTGGATCAGTTTATTTCCAGAAATTGCTTCATTTAGGTTATTTTTCAATTAACTGCAAAGAGCAGGAGTTGTAAAACAACCAAGGAATCAATAGACCAAGACATACATCAGATTGTTTACTTAACGGAAACAATAGGCAGAAACAAGTTTCCAAATTCAAGTTCTTCTTCTTAATTCTGATTTCTATGTTCATACATTCCTTGGTTTTGGCATCTTTAAATTATGCAATGATCTACCCAGCCTAGTGATTTTCACAATGTTATCTTGTTAATAACTTAAGCAAATGTATATTGCTTCCGAACTTGATTCCTATTGGATTCAGCTAAGCCTTTTCTTCTAACCAATTCCCTGGTCTAGCTTCCTCTTTTATAAGGCTTTGGATTGGCACACCAACCTCACGCAGATAAAGTTAAAGCTACATATCTAGTCGAGAAACTCTAGCGTCGTGACAGGGCCAGAAAATCCTAGTGCGAGATTTTTTAACTGAGACCGCCCTTTTATAGGGTGGGCATTTCGGGCTCTTGTTGGGTAACAAATTTGAGTTCACTATGGGGCCAGAATTTCCAACCCATCGTAGATTGCACACATTCAGACACCTGTATGCCATCTCTAGCGCAAATTGTTTTTCTGTACTATAGAAGCCCTCGCTGTCATAAAGAGCAGGAAGCATTTCGTCCTCCGGATTGGCACATCCTTCGAATAGTGCAAAGTGTATGACCTTGTATGTGCTCCCTAGGTATATATTCGTAAGAGGTGCAATTCAATTTTGCACCCAAGTGTAAAACTCAAACTATATGGTCAATCATTTATATTAATCGACTCTTGAGGAAAGAATTCTTGAGTCTTCGTTGACAGAATTCCTATTCTCAATAAATGTGATTCTAGGTGATAAACTTTTGAATTGTCGATACCGATAATTGTATCGGATTCACTTTCTTGACTGAAGGATGAGACATTGAATGCGAGATCCCTATTCCAGGTATGTTGAACAATGTGATCATTAAGGTTCATCACCTGCCTTTAATTCTCACAGCCACAGATAGCAACGACATTCCAAGAAACCTGAGAAAATTGTTGTTCATCTTGACAAGGTTATGGAGTTAGTATAGAAAATCAGGGTCTCTGAAAGCCATAGTGGCTGTATAACTTATCTTATGATGCATACGCATACAAGGAAGTAAACGTGAATCAAACTGAAAGCGACAGCTTTACTTGGTTTCTGATTATCAAAGAACAATACTTGATCAGGATTCAGGCCCCACTTCCTACATATGTAAGGGAGTAATGTAGACGGGCTAGCTATGAGTGAGATGCTGTAGATTATTATATTCAAATTTGGAAACTACAGGAGCATGCTTTCACATGATCTGCATGTGCCTGGTACACAGGAAGATAACATGTTCGTTTAATGCAAAGATGATTGATGGTAATATATAATCTGCTGTTTCGGTCCCTCGTACTCTCCCTGATATTATTGAGAATGAGGACCACACTGCCAATGTGGCATTCAAACAGCAGATGACAGAGGATAGTAAAAACAATCTCATGGTGCTACAAAGCCTCGAGGACAACACTGGACAGCAATTTGGGTGTCAACCTTTTTAGCAACAGCATTAATGATTACAACATTCAATCTACTTTTTAATAGAATTTCATCAAAGACTATGATTTATTTTCTTGTTCAACACCTGTATTGCTTAGATTGATTGATAGTTTTGTTTCTTGTATTGCAATTAATCTTTCTTATTAAAACATTCTATCGTGTATCATTTGAGACAGGAAGACTACAATTGAAAGATAGAAATCAATACTTCTTCTTCATTTTTTTTCAAGTTGGTATCAGAGCCAAACTGAGAAATGGCCAATAGCTCTAGTAGTCTCTCTCACAATCAACTACTGGCATAGAACAACTTAAACAACAACACCTTCTACTTCTCCTCACCCATCAAGCTGACAAACACAAATTACCTTCTTTGGAAATCTCAAGTTCTACCTAGCATTCGTGTGAATGATTTGGAAAGCTTCATAAATGGCACTCGAAATGTTTCCAGAAGGATGAATGTCATGGTGGATGAACAACAGAATGTTATTACCACTGAGAACCCATAATACCAAGCATGGATGAAACTTGATCAAATGCTCTTAGGAGGGTTACTTTCTTCTAGGACAAAAGGCATACTTGCCTCTACCACCCATTGCTCATCGTCAATGGAAGTCTGGACAACCTTAGAAAGGATTTTCTCAGCCCAAACAAGTGCAAGAACCATATAGATCAGGTCTCAGATACAAAATACCAGGAAAGAATCACTCACCATGAATGAATACTACCACAAGATGAAATCATTGGTGGACAGTCTCAAAGCCTCTGGCAATCACGTTTTAGATGATGAGTTTGTGTTTTTTCTGATGGAAGGATTGGGTGTAGAATATGATGCAGTTGTGATCAACATAACATCCAAAGCTGATAAGCTTCCCCTACAAGATGTTTATGCATCATTGTTAAGTTTCGAGAACAGAATTGAACAGAATCTAGCCATCACCAACCTAAATCCTAATTACTCAGCCAACTATGCTCAACTAATCTCCCACCAAAGAAGAAATTGATCTGGTAACAACAAACAAGCCCACCAAATGCCACATGTGAACAATGTTTCAAACCAAGATAGTCACAGAAGCTCCGCAAGACAAAAGGTGATCAATTCCCTAATCCAAGTTTGTATAAGAGCTTAATAGGTTGCTTACAGTATGTTACATTGACAAGACCAGACTTGTCCTATGCTGTCAATAAGTTAAGCCAATACATGGCTAATCCCATGCAACCACATTGGCTAGCCTGTAAAAGAATATTGAGATATCTCAAAGAAATATCAGACTTTAGCTTAGAGTTTCATGCTTCTTGCGACACAAGTCTAACAGCATTTTCAGATGCTGACTGAGGGTGTCATGTGGATGACAGAAGATCAATCAATGGGTTCTATGTTTATCTTGGAGATAACCTGGTTTCGTGGAGTTCCAAAAAAACAAAGAGTCATAGCAAGGTCAAGTGCAGAAGCTGAATACAGAGCTTTGGCTCTAACATCAACAGAATTGATTTGGATCTCTTCACTCTTCAACAAATTAAACATCAAAGCTCAACAAAAACCAATCATCTAGTGTGATAGCTTGAGTGTTACAGCAATGGCAACAAATCCTGTTTTTCATGCAAGAACAAAACATATTGAGATAGACTTGCATTTTGTTAGAGACATGATGAATGCAAATTTTCTAGAAGTCAGACATGTGCCCTCAGAAGATCAAATTGCATATTGCTTTACTAAGGCTTTATCTTTTCCTAAATTCTCCTATTTCAGAAACAAGCTCAAACAATAGATGATAGAGGATAGGAAAAACAATCCTACGGTGCTACAAAGCCTTGAGGACAACATTTTGAACAGCAATTTAGGTGTCAACCTTTTTAGCAACAACATCAATGATTACAACGTTCAGTCTACTTTTTAATAAAATTTCATCAAAAGCTGTAATTTATTTTCTTATTCATCATGTATATGGCTTGGATTAATTGATAGTTTTATTTCTTGTACTGCAATTAATCTTTCCTAGTAAAACATTCTATCGTGTATCATTTGAGACAGGAAGAATACAATTGAAAGATAGAAATCAATACTTCTTCTTCATTTTTTTTCAAGTGATATAAATATGTTGAATTGAACCAAGTTAATGAGTTACATCTTCTGTTTATGGGCAATGCATGTGAGAAACAAGCAGCTGCGAAGCTGCATGATTCTTCAGAGAAATTGAAATTGCAGCAGTCGATGAAGATGGCAAAACAGGTAGTTTTGATTGTTTGATACAACGGTGAGTGATAAACTTTCTTGTATGGTTTTGGTGAGAAAATGATTATGGGGGACTGTATTCAGAGGCTGGAAGTGCAATCACTGAACACTGAAGGCGAAAAACATAACAGGCTACATCAAAGAGTCATTGTTATTATCAATTTGTCTTGAAGAGATATGAACAAGAGAGTTCGAGATAGCCCGAACGGTGATGAATCAACACAATTTAATACTTGAAATTTCACCAAACAAGAATTTGGTGGACATGACAAGGTGCTGGTAGGTGTGCGATCCCACCCACATGCGAATAAGCTGATACAGATCTGAGGCTACAGGTAAATATACACTTGGCGAAGTATCTGAAAACAGAGCCAAAGGGTATAGCTAGGAACTGAACATTGAACATAAATTATTGTAGTTGTCTCTATGTGTAATTGGTAGACCCAAACCCTTCATAAATTGGACAGTTGACCTGAGAATGCATGAAAATAGATTTTGGACAATAAAATTTTGCCGTGTATCTTACAATAATAATAAATGGTAGCAGGACATTGCTTTGGATTCTTCAAAAGACTCACTGCAAAGGTAATAGATACTTAAATTAATTAATATACAGTGTTATTGAGCAATTATATGTGTAGTAATTAACACTTGTGTGGTTAGAATTATGGAGGTTTGTTAACAGATTTCCTGCCATAATAACAATTTGCTTTTCGTACGATGAGTCCTATGATAGGTTAGCATCCGTAAAGTCATTGTTGGACAGCTCCGGACGAACTGTGATTCCGGTGAGTCTTGAATACCGTGTGCTTTAAACAAATGACTGAACTGAACTGAATCATCTACTGATACGTCTCCCAAGTATTCCAATTTATACGGTGTTTCTTCAAGAGGCAGCAGTAGCTGGACTACTGTAACCCTAGTTGTGTCCCAGCAATTAAATAGAATGAGTAGAGTAGATGTTAGTTAGGTGATTTTAATGGCAATTTATTGAATTCCCCGAGTTTAGAAGACCAGACTACCGGCCCAGAAATATTGAATCATTTTCCCTCGAATGTACCTACAGCTTTCATTTCGATATTACCAAAAGAAGAACAAATCCTATTGTAACTATGGGGATGTTTAAATCACTTGCTATCTTTTTCTTTGCTCCATTATTACTCGGCAGGCGGTGGTGGGTTGTTCAGAATCGATTTCTCAAGGAATTTACTCCTTTTGATGACGATCAACGTATTCAAGACTGCTTTTCTCCGCGTGTTATGTATATAAATACATAACACGTGGAGAAAATAAAAAACAAGATCAATTGTCAATCAATTTTATTATCATGTTAAGTCGATAATTGTCCGAACAATAATATTTCTCGATGAATAATGGAATCCATTAGTAAATTTCTATGGCAAGAAAGGCAGCAGAGAACATGTTCAAGAACGACTAAACTGTTTTCAGCTTAAGATAGTAATACAGCCAATGCATGTACAATATACACACGAAGTACATGTTCTCTTGAAGATGCTATGTATGTGCTCGGGACAGTAGTCAAAATTTGAGAGGGGTAGCAGAGGATGAAGCTCCTTCTTTGATTATTTACTATCATAGAACTCGTAACGTGCAATAATGAGGATTTATCTCACGAAATTCGGTAATGATAAACAGATGATACGGGGAAAGGGAAAGGGAAGGGCAAGGGGCCCTGCCCTTGATTTTGCGGAAGACTAGTCATTTTTGACGGGTGGGGTTTGTCTCATTGATTAAAATTGAACACCGCCATGTTTCGAACCACCATTGTGCCAACAAAACAGTCTAAGATGGTGGGCTCATCTTCTGTGAATGAGATCAGTTGTTGCAACTGCTACCAAACTATTATTGATTTACATAAATTACCCAATCAGTATCGATGCAGACCCTAGAGATTTAAGCATATTGACCTCTATTCCTTTACAATTGGTTTCAGTCTTTTCTTTTGAAGTAAATAATGAAGGCCGGGAAAATACTGTGCCTTGATTGTTCTTTTATGGTCATCTATATTAACCCTATTCATTTTTGTATTATCTGTCGGCTTATTCCATTAACTTAAAGCCGCCCATTTTTCTAATTCCTTTTCTCTGTCCGTGGCCAAGGACAGCAGGCATTCCTTTAATGGCAATGGCTTCATTCTTCATTTGACTTCGCTTTTACTTTCTCCCTGTACTCATCATGAGTTGCGGAACCAATTTGGAACTTTATATTACAACAGGTTAAAACTTCAATGAGACGTGGTTGACTGGAGTTGAAGAATTCCAGGCATGATTCATTAGGTAGTGAATCAATATAAGTGTTTATTTTTACGTTGTCCAGCTGATCGGACCCATTGATGAAGTCTCTTTGACATTTCTTCGGTTGGTTCCGGGACCGAATCAACATGGGCCTCTAGTTTTCAAATAAGTTGGCATCGAAAACCCTAGTTTTGAGACTCAATATATCAATCAAAATAATGAATTCCTAGATTAATAAAATGCATTAGGACCTGGTTATCATTGTACTGAAAACCCTAGGTTCCCACCTGATTCAATGGGCGTCTGTGTGTGTGAGTGGGTGTGATATTGAGAAAACTTGTGATGGGGATGTAAGTACAAATAATACAAGAAATTGAAATTCCACCCCGCGCCCTTGGAAGTGAGTTGGTTCCCATTCGATAGTTAGGCTCGGAGTTTACCCTTTTTCAATCCGAAGAGCCAAATGGTGATGTATGCATGGGTTGGTGATTGATATCATTGGTACGAAAAGAAAGTGACAAGAGGAGGGGATAAATGAACAGTGGAACAACGGTGAAGCGGGTAAAAAGGAAATGACATTAATGGAGGTTGCGTGGTAGTAGATAAAGGGACCCCGTTGTACGATGGGCTCGAGCAGGGGGGACCCATTTCTTTTGTGGGTCGTTTTTTTAATGCTCAGTTAGTATTGTATGATTCACTGGGCAACGCTGGGAAGAAGAAAAACAACACTAAAAGGCTTTCTTTTCTTTTCTGCATATGTAGCCTGCCTTATGCTCTTAAAGCTTCCGAGCTGCTGCATGCCCCTCCTCTCCCTCTCCTTCCTTCAATACATCTGTTCCCTTTCCTTTTCTCTGCTAGCTTGATTGCTTTCTTCTAGCTTGCTATTTCATCGTCATCATCTCGCACTACCTATTTTCATTTAATATATATGATTACAGTCTCTTTTACAGACACAAAGACAGGGACCAGTTTTCATTGGCCATCTCTTTCTCTATTTTGCCTCCAAACAAAAACCCCCCATTTAACCTTTAGCTAAACTGAACTCTCCATTCCCTACTTGCAGTCTCTTATTATCAAAGGCCAAACCACCTACTACTTTGCTTTCAAACAGAGACCTGAATAAGACCATCTTAAAACCAGCAGAATTGATGCAAACTCTGTTAGTATATAGTAATTTATCAGTCTCATCAACGGAGCAACGAGAAATAACCAAAATGAGTGAACCGCAAAACTCATCAGAAACCGAAAGCAGCACAAACTCGTCACCATCGTCACCCTCCTCACAAAACTCACTTTCAACAGCGAGTACCAACGCCCGCAAGAACAAAGCCGTTGCACAAGAAAACCGAAACCGAGACTCCAAGAATATGAAAAGAATCAGAGACACAAGCAAGCATCCAGTCTATCGTGGCGTTCGCATGAGAAACTGGGGCAAATGGGTCTCTGAAATCCGTGAGCCGCGCAAGAAGTCGCGTATTTGGCTTGGTACCTTCCCTACCGCTGAAATGGCAGCACGCGCACATGATGTGGCTTCGTTGAGCATCAAAGGCAACTCGGCTATTCTCAACTTTCCGGAGCTCGCTGACTCTCTGCCTCGACCAGTCTCACTCGCCCCACGCGACGTCCAAGCCGCAGCTGCTAAAGCCGCTCAAATGAATAAATTTGAGTTCACCTCAACATCTTCATCATCTTCCTCTTCTCCGCCATCTTTGGTATCAGCCATGGATTTGACAACTGGGTCAGATGAGTTGAGTGAGATCGTTGAGTTGCCAAGTTTGGAGACGAGTTATAATTATAACTCAGCCGAGTTAAGGAATGAGTTCGTGTCTGTTGACTCGGTAGATGCCTGGATGTACACACCGCCTTGGTTGCAAAACGTGGAGGATTGTAGTGGGTATGTTTGCGATCAGTTCGGAGTACTACCAGAGAGCAGTACTACTACTTTTCCAAATAGCTTCGGAGAAGGTTTGCTGTGGGATTCTTAATTAACGTTTATGAGTGTAAATGTGATCTGTGAATGTGTGCTTGCAATAATTTTCTTTTTCCAAGATTAAGCTGGCCCTCTTAGTTTTTCTTTTGAAGGGCCAGAACTGTTTCCATGAATGATCTAACTGTAATATATTTCCTCTCTTCTCTTGAGCTTTATGTAATGCTACCTCTTCAATGAATGCTCTAACTGTACATTGTTAGGCTGGAAATTAACAGGAAAGAGTCATAAATTCCTCCACTGTGTTTCGTGTAAACTCAATTAAACCTCCCTCTTCTTCAAGCAACGATTTCTCCACAGTTACAACTCTCTCTTTTTTTTTCTTTCTTCTTGGTGGATAATGGTAAGTGGTACACTGCACAAACGAAAATTCTGTCCTAGTGGTATTACTAAGACAGCACAAACCTAAGAAAGCATGACGAAAATGAAGCTGAGTTGCTGACCGAATATTCATTTGCAATTTGTTAGCAAAAAATAAAAGTGAGTGAAGACAGATTTGTGCTTGATTAAAGTCTGAAATTCAACTGAATAAGGGTATGGAACGCCATTAAAGCCTCAGAATTCTCTTTCTAGTTTTGAATGCATTGGATTGGTCTTGGAATATGCCAAAGTAACACAGTGAGCTGCGACATTGACAAGTTTCCCCATTTGGGTAACGGTATCTAACCCCATTTACTTTTCCCCTACTCTCTCTCTCTCTCTCTCTGTCTCTCTCTCTCTCTATATATATATATATATATGCCAATATCTCAGTAGATAAGCTTATGAACAGTTCAGTTTCCGTCAGTTCTGTTTGGATTTTTGTTTCTTCTGAGATAGATTGGATGATACCAATGCCTGCTGCCCTGGCGTCCAAGTTTTTATTTCCTCAAACCTGGCCAGCCAAACGCATGCATGCACCTTAATTAATTTATAGAAGCTCCATCCTATGAGTGATTCAGGATTGGCCACGTACATTCACTGACTCTTTCTTTCACTGTCTGGAAATGATTATGGCTTTGAAAGCTCAGCCAGAAGCAATTGTCTTAACGGTGGCAAAAGAGAATTTGACAATAAATTACCCTTGATAAAGACACAATTGGGTTGTGTCAGGAATATTTCTTCTTGTCTGTCGTTACATGTTCTGTTGTAGACAAAACTGTTTTGCTAAAGTAAACACTTTCTTTCAGTATTATTATTTTACCAATACATGAAGGTGGCTCAAAATTTTTGAAACATGAAGCAATTCATAAAACGTGCCCGAAATGAGTCCTAAAAATAAAAAATAAAATTAGTAATATACAATTTAAAATTTTAATTTTAAACTCTAATTAATTATTTATGATAATTACTCGTAATTGGTACATAATTTAAATATATTTTTACGTGTTTCTTAAAATAAAAAATATAAAAGTAAGCTTCCTGTTTGCCGCAAATGGAAGACAGGATAATAAGCAAATAGGCATTGGTAGAAAACCCTAATCGGCCAGAAAGCAAAGCATAGATTAGTTGTATTGGGGATGTGGTTGACTCTGAAAGTTTAGCTTCTTAATTTTCTATGGTTGGATGGCATTACCACCAGTGACAAAGTGCACACAGCACTTCAGACCCACGCCCATTGTCGTGGTAAAAAGACTGTTGAATTTTCTTGGTAAAGACAAATGTATTCACGTCTTTCAGCAACAGCAACTTCCAATAATTTAGAAAGCTTGTCTACTGGTTTCACCTCTTTTCTGAACCCATGGCGGCCACAGAAGTCTAGTCTCTTCGTTGGAATTACACCATGATTATGCATGTTTAGGCAGGGCGGCACAAGTTTTCTTCCTTCAAGTTTTTCTTTTCATTTTTAAAGTTATGACTGAGTTCTTAAAATATCATTTCTATTAAATTAATTGTAAGTTAAATTTTACAAATTCACTGATTACTTGTGTTATTGATAGTCAAGTTTACCTTTAATATTCTAAGTAGAACAAAAATAAAGTCAGCGATGGCGGAAAGCTTCACGTCTCTTCATATGAGAATTCACTCCACATTTTCTGGTTCATCATCTCGCGTTGATAATTAAGTAAATGAATGGGCTATTTATGTCTTGAAATGACAAATCGAAGTACAATTTAGGATAGTTTAAGGTTTAATATGTGTAAGCATACATTACCAAGGATTATGTCATAAAAGGAAAGCATATATTAGGCTTCCTGTATCAATTGTAAACTATCTTTAATTATTGAGAAATTAAACTTTTCTTCAATGATTACCAATTAACTCTTTACCATCATGAAAGGGTTGAAGCAGCAGCTTCTGCCTCTCTGGATCCCTTTTATTGAGGTAAAATCTTATCATCACTGTTCACAAATAGGGCAATTGATCAGGCAAACGGATCCCATCACCTCGATTGCCGGGGAGTGCAAAAACTGAAATGAAATTTGCAGATCGCCAACTTCTAATTATGGTAGCTGCCATTTTTGAGATTGACCCATTCACAATAAGGAATTCTTGTACAAAATTGTTCAGTTCTTTCCACGCTGCATCCCAGAAAAGAATTCTCTTAATTGATTACATTGCCTATCATCCAAGTCACTAGTTTTTCCATTCTTTGCTAAACCATTACCAAATGCTATGAAAGAATGCATCCATGTCTCTAAATCGATCATCTCATGTAGGGCATGCCAGTGTTAACCATTGATACAAATGCTAACTAGCTAGCATGAAGCCAAGTAAAGTACAATTTGTTCTGACATTGATAGATTTGTAAGTAATGGTCATAAACCCACCTGTATTCAAGTTTTGACCCAACAGAGACCCCAATTTCATATAAAATAGCTGCCAAATATTTACACTGTTATTTACATAAATTTATCCATACAAATTAAAATAACGATAATATAATATTATTATATTCATAAAATTTATATAAAAACTTATAATTTTAATATTGACGTGTTTTATAAATTTATTTATTTATGTATGTATCGTTCATAATCTTGATTATTTTTTGAATTTAATTTATAATATCTTAAGTCATATTTTTGTGAGAACTTGTATATAATTTTTAATGATTCAAAATTAAATCTTAAATATTAATTAATTAAAAGTAAAATAAAGGTTTTTTTCCCCTTTATATAGCAGATATTTAACATGTTTACATATGTAAAATCATATTAAAGACCAAATTCACTTCATCAACTTGCTTGTTGCAAAAGCTATAGCGATGCCCCATAGGGGGTATCTGCCAATGATCACTGTGTAATATTTGAATCTAAGAAAGCAATTTTCCTTCTTTATATGAAATATTATATATGGGAATATTTCTTTTTGTGGCATCTCAACTTTTCACATGAATTGTACAATCTCCGTGAGAGTAGGCTTTTGTTCATTTCTCCAAGGACAATAATGCACTCGCTAGCCCCTAGACCTCTAATAATTGATGGACAGAGATGCAGCAAAAGAGCTATTGCTTCAGCCTTTCAAACTATATCTCATGCTTCTACTTGCAAGCTTGCTTTCTGTCCTGCATTCTCGTCTCTAACACAAGTCAGCACCGTTTATTGGTCAGCTGGTGTTTTTACAGTGAGATGATTGATATCACTTCACGATATCCAGCACTTGCTTATGTTTAAATGCAGTAATCGTGAATAATTCAGAATCTAACAGAGACATTAGGTCATCGGTATAGTTGGCGGGCATGAAGGTAGCTTTTGAACTTCCATTTGCCTGAATTACGCCACTCCTGTAGCGGCCCTTTTCCATCTCCGGGAGCCGGTGTCCCTGTGCGTGCCTCTCTTGACCGAGTGAATTTGCGGCATATTTTCTTTTGTACATTAATGACACTGTCGATTGATGTCGCATGCATAGCAGAATCGAGCCCAAATAGGTCCATCTACTCAGAGTACACCCTTTCAACTACTAGTCTTTTGGGTCCCTTTGCGCGCGCGCGCGCGCACACACACACACACATCATTTACCATCGTATTTCTAAATACACCGATTTGCAGGCAATTTGAAGATTTACCTTGTTTCCAAAGCATCACTAGCTCCAAAATCAGACACCCGTTTATATCATTTACGTTCAGCAATTTGAAGATTGGTGATAATTTTCAAAAAAATTTCTCTTTTTAGATCTGCTTATCAGCAATCTAGGTCTAAGGGATGATTGTGGTCTATGATTATATTAAAAATGGATTTAATTCAAGTGTGCTTGTGAGTAGATAAGATGGTATTTATCAAATCAGAACAAGACTCAAACCACTGCAAAGCTTCGATTTCTCTAATCAATGGTGGCCGTTGCTAATAAAGGAAGTTTTCATAGTATTTATAAGCCCTCTCTAATGCAGAATAAACAATTATAAGGATAATAAGACTCCAATAATTGCTAATTCTGCCGTCCCTTTGATTATTAACCGTTAAGCAGAATATGACATCAACATTAATAGTTTACTATTCTAAAATTATTTGTCTTTCCTGTTTGTCCTTCTTAATTTGCTTAATATTCACATGCATCATGATATCACGCTGGCTTGAAAGCCTACGCAAGGGCCGATGCCGTCGGGATCAACCTTAATTATATATAAAAGTCGAATAGCAGCCAGTTTATTATGCATGCACGATGGAACTAGCTACTATAAGATGGGATTCTCTTCACCGGAGATTTGAAATACTCCTCTGTAATGTCAGCATGCAAACATTCTGAAACACAAGTGGCCCATGTGTTGCACTGTCATTCGGAAAGAGTTGTTGTCGGCATCACATTAATAATTCTAAGGTAACAGCACCTTCTTACAAAAGACTTTCTCTTGAATATGACATCTTAAAGTAATCCAGAAAGTGCTGATTTCTTGTAAATTTGTATTTCTTACTTCAAAATTATCTTAATACAATTTATATTGTGCGTGCCAGCCGTTTAGCAACTCATTAGATGTACGATGTCCTGTTATATTCATGTGTAAAGAAGCTATAAACATTCACAAAAGATAGGACTGCGCGTGAATATATTATTCGCGCATGGATCACATGCACGCTCTTCAATCTTCAAAAACTCTCTTTCATTTCATGGCTTCCTTATCATTTTCAGGCATGGACTGCCATCTATGGCAGCCACCTTGAGGCGGTTTCAGACAAGGCTGACCCTAGAAAAGACAGTTGTCAATAGTACACAGTTACTGATCTCAAATGTTGCCAGCCCCCGATTGCATTCGACTGTGGAAATCCTGCTGATCAAAAGAATCATGCTGCGTGGACGAATGTTCGACAAGAATGATGGGAAGGAGAGCTTGTTGTTGAAGGAGAAATACCATTGTGGCTGTTATGTAATTATGTTATCTCGAATTCTCAGAAACTCCGAAACCTGATAATTTCTCGGCGTATATATGGCACCTACTTAAACTCTTCTGCTGCGGGCGCGACGTGTCATTTGCTTGACGGAGACACAGAAAGGCTTAGTAATCATCGACCCGGGAACACTGGACGCGTTAGGGCAATTCGAGTACAGTGACAGATTAGGACGTTTCATACAATCGTCGCACCCAGTCGTAACAGATAATGAACGTTGTTGCCTGAATTGTTGAAGCCGGGATATGTGGTACTAATGAAAGGAAAGTGATTGCCTGACTTGGGAAATTGTAAACAGCTATGGACCCAAAAGAACACGGAAGAGGGATAGACATGTGTAGCATTATTCCTGCATATTGGGGCAAGAAGTGTAGATGTGCCTACGGTTGTGGAGCCAAACGTCCTTGTAACTTCCCCAAATCCCTCACTAAGGTAAACTCAAAGTGACTGAGAGCTAGTTATCTACTCCGTTGGCCGAATGATTTTTTATAATTAATGTTGATTAATTGAGCATGATTTAGTAAAGAAGAAGGCAAAGGGTTGGAACGAGGAGGGCATTGTGCCGTCGGAATTATGATTAGTTAAAAACAGTGGCAAAAATGCAAATCGCCGTTGCCGGGGATCGAACCCGGGTCACCCGCGTGACAGGCGGGTATACTCACCACTATACTACAACGACCGGTTGATGTTTGAATATCTTATGAAAGATTGAAATTCATATCACTCATCGAACAAGGGAAAAGAAGATGGAGTGCAGTGCAGGCATGGTAATGTCAATGATCTGTCAAAAGTTATGGTAATGTCGATGAACAGTAAAAAAAGGAGGTGCATAGAAAGGCAGTGTTATTGGATGGATCCACATCCGAAGACAATGCAGGAGCAAGATTCCCTCACTGTCGACTTCAGGGTTCCAAAAATGTAAAATTGGCCGAGTCATTTCTAATCTCTAATGACTATGCGTTCGTCACTGTAAAATGCATTTATGCTTTAATCTGATCGTTAACTATTTGTTATTTACACTACTGAGATGAGTTACAGCTGATGATCATGGATTCGTTTGCTCTTATTATTTCAACTATGTATGCATTAATTGTAGTGTAAACTGATATTATAATGTATAGTGATTTAGATTCTGCATGTCTTCGCATTTCTGTGGCGATTATCCACAGATTGAGTCAACCTAACTGCACCCCTCTTACTTTTATGGAAACTGATAGCCTGGGCCAATATCTTCAGAATCAATGGAGCAGCGAACTTCTGAAATATGGCCCAACTTTCATACAACAATCGTAGCAACTAATGTTTGTTTGTCTGCAGAAAGTCTTTTTATAGCATGTGATTTTCATTTTTTCATTCACATAAAATTCATAAGTTTATCAAGTAAATAAAAATAATTCAATAATAAACTTCTCTATACAAGACTTATCATTTATAATTCTTGTTCTATCAACACTTTCTGACAATGCCAGATGGTCAGAAACCTCATTGATTAGAATCCTCATTGAGTAATTGATCGGAAATGTTGAAGCTGAATCCTCATTTGTCAATTACATGCATGAGGCCAAGCAATTTCCTTGTTACCAGAAGCACAAGTTTGTTGCTATTGATCATCCATGGAAATACCAACTTATTCTTAGACAAAACAGAAGGGTAAAAAGCCTTGATCAAAATTTCGGCCAATAGGGTTATATGGTGGCGGTTTTGTTAGGGAAATTTTTAAATCATCCGATGGTTCCAATTTTCAGCCAGGTTTATCTTTGATTGGTTCTAACTGTTAAGCGACTATTCAATTAAGTAGTAAGATCACATTCGCATCAATAAAATTTCAACTAGAAAGACAGTAGAAAGCATCCAAAGATCGATGAGAAGCAACAAAGAAACAAAATTGCAGCATCAATCATATGTCTGTTCTTGAGAGTTCTGTAAGGGCATCTAACACTTGCAATATTCTTCAAAATCATTACACGTTTGACCTCCAATCTTAATCAATGAGACAGCCACACACGTTGGGTCGAAGAAACAACTCATTCAACATGTGAGGAAGAAGAAACGCAACTTTGCATCAGCAACAGCCCACATGTTGCAATGACAATCAGGGTTTTTGGACCTAACTCCACTAGTTAATGTCTATAATTAATTAAGACCAAGTTAAATTAAGAAAGGTGTTGTTGACTGTGGGGAAACCCTAATTATGTCTGCCACTTTTAAGCAATCGTGTCAATTTACACGTGATTGCGGGAATCAACCAAGCCATTATTTGACAGGACACTCGGCCATCAAAAAGGGTCTTGATATATTCATACAAGAGACAATAGTCCTCCAATAGAAAACCGGAAACGACCATTGATGGAAGGCACTTTAGGGCAAGTGGGTCGTCATTGACAATTCTATAATAATAATTTCACTACCAAAGTTGGGGGTTTCATTACGGTACCTATATCTTTGCTATTCTCTTTTCGTGCAAGCTAGCAATTCGAATACAAATTTAAGAGTGTCAATCTCTTAATTTTTGTCAAAACTGCACCCCTCTAATATACATTTTGTATGTGACAAACCTTGTCCCCTCCTGCCTCCAATACTTCAAACAGAAAAGACAAGGCAGTTCCATTGAATGACGTTGAAGGACTATATGTTGCACACACATGACAGGATGGTAACAAGAGCACATGCAAGTTATATTTCTTCGTTGTCTTTGACTGTATATAGCATTAATTATCAAATTCACTGATCAAATTGGGGTTTGGCTAGCCTCAAATCAAGATGTGCTTCTTCCTCTGCAGAAGCTTTATTTCAGTCTCTAGAACTGAGCCGAAACAGTGACAATATATCTCAACATTACAACATCGGGTGACAAAAGGGTAAATTTAGTTTGGGCATGGGATCACTTTCCTCCGCTGCTTTGAGAACCGTGTGAACGGAGAGTGGGCGGAAGGGAAGGTGGTCCTCATAATTATAATTTTGAAATTTGAAAAACACGAGAGATCATAATTAGGTGGCAAACACATGGACCCCCTGAAACGTCCTCAATTTACAGTAATAAATAGTGAAGTGGCAACAGACTGTTCCCACTTTCCCAAGGAAGTATGGACTAAGAAACCGGGGGAGGCGGAAGTGAACTCAAAATCATGAAATATGACAGTATTTTTCTCGGAAAACATCATTGTTTTTTATTTGCAGCCTTTACCCCACTTCGGACAGCCAGATTTTACACTTATGTTGCCCAGTGTCTCGTCCAATCTCAGCTCTTTCAATAACTTTTTTGTTTTCCCAAATTCTCACTGATTCCGACCATAGGTGCTTGACCTATGTGTGCCCATCAATGGCAATGGCGGTCCTGCATACTACCTAAGCTTCTTGCTGACAACTAATTCATCCTTAGAGCTAGACAGGTAATCGTGGATAATGTGTGCTTGTTCTTTGTTTCGTTGCTTGTTCGGTCTCACACATTTTAAGGTATCCTTTTATTTCTAGCAAATTTGGTATTGTTCAAGACAATGTCATCATCTTAAGACAATTTCGTACACTATATGTGACCACAAAATAAAGCTGCAATGCATTTTTTTTTCTTTGTAAATATAATAATTTAAAAATATTTAATAAATTTATAATTCAAATCACATTCTTTTAGCAAAACTTTTAAAAACAAAAATGACAAGAATTGTTATATTAATCCAAAATTTATAATTAAAAATTTCGATCGTCTCATCGGCAAAATACTCTTACTATAAAATATCGTATAAAATTAATTCATAAATTAGATATAATAAAATTCTAACATACTAATATTATTAAGTCATTATCATTAACACATATGTTATATCATTGTTTTAGAATACGTAATAAACGGATAATTAAATTACGTTAATTTATATAAATAAGTTTGCATCTAAATTATACGAACTCGACAAGTTGTCATCTACATAAGAAGCATCGAGTTCCGGCAGTTTAGTAGTGAAAGAAGAACATTGGACAACAGATTGCTCCCCCATGTTAAGAAATCTGTTGGATAGAGCTATTGTTTCACGATTGTAAATTTCAGTTATTTGTAGTACTACTACTACTTGTCTAGTACTTGTTCACCGTCGATGACATTAGTGATTAATAAATTAAAATAAATAAATAAATGAATATTTTGAAAATAAATAAATAAAGTATATGTAATTTAGTAAAAGTAAATGGAATGTACATTTTAGACATGGGGAATCATCTTTAGTTTGTGTATAGGGATACCATCCATCGAGATTCCAATTCTATTTTTCAGCTCGTTCTCTCCAATCCCCCTATATAAGTGTTAATATGTGTCACTAGCTTACACTACCCATCCTTAAAAGGCCTGCCCTTACTATAAAACACTGTAATTCTTACATCCTTCAATTCTTTCATGGCTTCCTTAACACTTTCGTCCGTTGGCCACTGCCTGCCGCAGTCGACTGTGAGGGTTTCTTATAAGTCTAACCCTAGAAAAGATGTGGGATGTTCCTTAGGGAACGGAAGCTTTTCTAGAAAACGTTATGCTCGAGACTTGACAGTGACAAATGTCGCAAGCCCACAAATGCCTGTGATTATGCCTCTGCTGGGAAAGGTAAAGTACCCAGCTGAGAGAAATCATGTTGCATGGACAAGTGTTCGACAAGAACGGTGGGAAGGGGAGCTTGTTGTTCGAGGAGAAATACCACTATGGCTGGTACGTAACGTGACTTACAAATCTATTTGCAATTTTGCAGGACTGCAGACAGCTGAACAACTGACTGTGCTCCTCCTTTGAGATTTGGCGGTGTTCATTTAACACTCAAAACTTACCGTAAATTATACCATGTTCAGAACTTATTTTATTTTTGCAACAGTATATTCATGGCTCCAAAGATTATTCCTTCTGCGTTTTGAGTAATTACCACCCATTCTTTCAATTCATTGCAAAAGACAGAACATCTAATACAATAGAATCATTCCCGGTTCTGCTTAAAGATGATAGAAACGGCAGATATGTTCTTGTCATTCGCTTTCTGGTCGGCACATAGCATTGTTCTATCTGCGAGAATCTGCGATACTTGTTCTTACTTTATATTCTTTTTCAACGAGTTTTCCTGCACAATTAGCCAAATAAAGCCACACATTTTTTTTGTTTTTCTTTTTCAGAATCTCTTAGTTTTGTTTTTCACACAACAAGGTCCATGACAACTCAAGTGCTGTCTGCCTTTAACAGGACCAATTGATATCAACCATTACTCGCTACTCTTATTTATTTCATAGAATCTTCTAGAGAAAATATACCATGCAGATTCCATGGTTAAATTGTTTTACAGTGAGATATTATGTTTTCATGAAACAGAAACAAACGAATAATCAGTAGTAACCACCTCCATGTTCTGCAATAACTTCTTTCCCTGTCATGTTTCTTCTTCTTCTTCGAATTCCAATGCATCAAATTTCACGTGATTTAATTGAGAAAGTGTTAAATGAAATAATATATTGTTACGTTAATTATTATAATAATGTGATAAAATTATTTATTTATTATAAAAAAAATATTTACTAATAATAAATTTAAAAATTAAGTTGAATTAATGGCTATAATCACATGCAGAGTGGCACATACCTAAGAAATGGTCCGGGTCTTTGGCATATAGGGGACTATGATTTCCGGCACCTCTTCGACGGCTATGCGATGCTAGTCAAGCTTCACTTTGAGAATGGTCGGTTAATCGCCGGCCACCGTCAACTGGAATCCGAAGCCTATAAGGCTGCAAAGAAAAACAAGAAGCTGTGTTATCGTGAATTCTCGGAGGTTCCAAAACCTGATAATTTCTTATCATACATTGGAGACATAGCTAACCTTTTCTCAGGTGCATCCTTGACTGATAATGCCAATACCGGTGTGGTTAAACTTGGAGATGGACGAGTTGTTTGCCTGACGGAGACACAAAAAGGTTCGATCGTCATCAACCCAGAAACCCTGGATACGATTGGAAAATTCGAGTACAGTGACACACTTGGCGGTTTGATACATTCAGCCCACCCAATTGTGACAGACAGTGAGTTTCTAACGCTGTTGCCTGATTTGGTTCACCCGGGATACTTGGTGGTGCGGATGGAGCCGGGTACTAACGAAAGGAAGGTAATTGGACGAGTCAACTGTCAAGGCGGCCCAGCACCGGGGTGGGTCCATTCATTTCCAGTGACTGAGCATTATGTCGTTGTGCCGGAGATGCCGTTGAGATATTGTGCACAGAATTTGCTGAGGGCGGAGCCCACGCCACTGTACAAGTTTGAGTGGCGCCCTGACTCTAAAGCATTCGTGCACATAATGTGCAAAGCTAGCGGCAAGCTCGTAAGTCCACTTTCTTTCTTTCCTTTCTTTATGTTTTCTTAGTAATACGATTTCGATCGTTGAATAATTTTAATATTCATTTGAAGGTGGCAACCGTTGAAGTGCCATTGTACATTACATTCCATTTCATCAATGCATACGAAGAAACAGACGAAGATGGAAGGGTGACAGCGATCATTGCTGATTGCTGCGAGCACAATGCAGACACAACTATTCTGGATAAGCTTAGGCTGAAAAGTCTCAGGTCCTTCAATGGCGATGATGTACTGCCAGATGCAAGGTATGCGATACAAACAACCAACTTTCACAGACATTATTTGTTTGGTTTCTTAGCCGCCTATTACCGCTGGAGTAATGGTACATAGGCCTATCTAGTATTGAACTCTGTGATTAATATATAATAAATTTAAAAATTTTAATATTTTAAAAAATACGAAATAATATCGTTTCTGACCGACCTCCAACACGCCGCGGTCCATGTAATTAATTTTAAAAAATTTTAAAAATTTAAGGGGGAAAGATACAATTTATTTTATATCCCACTTGTGTCTGAAGGGAGAGAAGCTACCACCCAGTGCATGGATTTCGCCTTTCCAATGCCCTCCAAAACATTAGGAGGGTACCTAGTCCGAGGGTTCTAGGGTGCCCTAATGGCTAGATACTGCATGTTAATCTAGCATATCTGCATGCATGTGTCATATGTAGATGTATCATGGGTACTAAGTCAATAAACCTTGCTAGAGCCTAGAGGTAATCTTTGCCAGGAAAAACATCATCCCAATCAGTGGAAAAGGAAACTGTAGAAGACCAGTCTTCTTCGTTGTCCTTTTTGGAGGTCTACGTCTAAAATTAAAGCAGAGTGTCAACCTTACGATTATGACGAGTTGTTCGAAAATGAGCAAAACTCAGACAAATGCAACGATGAAAATGAATTAAACAGAGTTGGAAGGTTCATAATACCATTTGATGGGAGTCAATGCGGGAAATTGGAGGCAGCACTGGACCCAAATGAACATGGCAAAGGAATGGATATGTGCAGTATTAACCCTGCATACTTGGGAAAGAAATACAGATATGCCTATGCTTGTGGTGCCCAACGCCCATGTAATTTCCCCAACACCCTCACTAAGGTAAAGTCATCACCATTCAATAGCAGATTTTTCCATAACTACGTTGGCTGAATGATCTCCTAAATTACTACGCTAACCTTTTTAATGTTCACTATATTGCAGCTTGATTTAGTAGGAAAAAAGGCAAAGACTTGGTACAACGAGGGAGCTGTGCCCTCGGAACCATTCTTCGTGGCTCGCCCCGGAGCGACAGAGGAAGATGACGGTGACTGATTGTTTGTGTGTTCTTCCTTTTCGATAAATTAGTTATCCTCATCGCTTCTTCATCTGACTTTTGACATGCGTGCGCATACATGCGGTTACGGTGCAGGCGTGGTAATCTCGATGGTAAGTGAAAAGAATGGAGGTGGGTATGCCCTTCTGTTGGACGGATCCACATTCGAAGAAATTGCGAGAGCTAGATTCCCATATGGACTGCCGTACGGCTTACATGGATGCTGGATTCCCAATAAATAAGACCCAAGCAATTATGTATGTAGCTGATGCAGGAACAAAGGTAGAGAGAGCATGCGTTTTCCATTGAAGCTACATTTTAATTGCTGATTTCGACTGTTCCAGTGAAATGAAATCAAAGCCTTTTCCCAAACTATTCCAATTTTAATTATCAACTAGCTATGGTTTTACTCGCAATACCTCATCCAATCGTACCTTTCTTGAAATGAATGACACGTCAGTCAATATGTTCAAAACTGTGCGCATTGTCGTCCGACAGTTTCTTAAGAGGGCCTGAAATTTGATTCAATCCTTTCTAATTCATGCAAAGTGGTACGTCCGTCACCCATTAAGATGACCATCAGTAAGCCAGAACATGTTTTCCCAATAAAAGGGCAATCTTTAATTCGTTAGATTAAGGGGAGTTTGAAGCTTTGAGACCCAACTGACCTCAGAAGAAACCCATCACAGGAGGACTTAATTTATTGGGCTCATGTAGCGGAGACACGGGGTAAGAACAAAAGCATGCCTTGTATTCTTATTAAAGCCGATCAGACTACAAAATTGGGTATTTTCGGCTATCAGTGGCTAACTTCCTAATTCAACGGATATAAGAGGCAGAAAAGTTCTCTTCCTCGAAAGAATTATCCCCCCCAATACCAAAAGGAGGTCAAGGCCAAGAACTATTCGTCCCAGAAACAGCAGGCAACCTTTCCATTGATTTATGTGGCTAAACTGCGACTCATAAGGTATTACGTTTCATAACCCAGCATCAAAACCTTCATTGAACTGCTTAGATGGTGACAAAAGATACAAGTTTGGTCACTTCTGGTCAGTGTAAACAGCATCAACATCATCAAGCTCAAGTAACTTGGACATAAGTTCCTTGTTCAACTCCATGGCTTCATCATCTACCTGAAATCCAGCGGATAGTACCACCTCACTTCAAAAATTGAAATTTGGAAAAGAGGCAATAGTTTAAGCAGTCACTAGGCAAACAAATAAAAGTTAATCAATATTGTCATGTTTATAGAAAAAACATATTACCAAAGCATTGCGCATGCATTTCCTAGAGCAATGAGCATTCATATTATCAGTCAACACTAGGCAAACGCCTTTGACATCAAATACAACGACATCCCACAAAATGTACAGAAAAGCAATTTACTTATAGCTGAAAGTATAAATGGAAAAGATATCACCAGGTCAATACTAGACGCATACCTCAATGGTTGTTATTGGAAGCAACTCAGAACCATTATCAGTCTCAAAATTTATTCCTTCTTCACGCAGCTTTGATATTACAGCTGTGTAGTCCTCTGATGAACTTACTACTTTATAATAGCTGCCAGAAAAACCGACAAAGGGTTAGAACATTCTAAAGTCAAAGTAGCAGAGCAAGTATGGGGAAATTCTTTTCATAAATAGACATGTCACTTCAAAATTTAAAGCGGAGAACCTGTATAACTAGTTTGCACAGACCACAGTTCACCCCCGTTCGAAGCAATATATCCCAAATTATTCTTCACTGAGTTATAAAACCTTAAAATAGACACCAAGAACTTCATGGAAGAAAAACATAAAATAAAATCTATGCCGCATGCTACAAGACATATCTTACACAAACACTTGTAGACAACATATCGGCCCAAGTTTGTCTACTATATACTTCAGGCGATCATCTCGAACACTTAACCATCCTTGTATTGATGTCAAGTTTCAATCCTGATCGATGATAAAACTTGTGCACTATTTGTACCCACAATCAGATTCAAAGTAGATCGGACAAGAAACTTAAATGTGTAATCTTTTGCAATTTTGAACCAGTGTCTAACCTAACTCTTAAATTTGCCAACTCTAATGCTCCGAGCTCCCCTTCAATAACTGATTGCATCACTAACTGTTAACCTTCCACGATTTATCACTTTGCAGTTGATGGAAGTATGAGAAAACAGATGGGAGACATACTATAATCAACAAAGAAACAGTGAAGCGCTACCTTTCCGACCTATCTTCATCAGTATCATCTTCATATACTGGAGGATCAACAACATCCTCAGCACCAGTATCCAAAGCAATGGCAAGGAGCTGATCTTTGTCAGCAGCCCCGACTTTTATATTTACAACTCGAGCACGTCTGAACTTGAACATAACAGATCCCGGATCCGCCATCTTCCCCCCATAGTCCTTCACTATCTCTCTTACAGCAGCCACAGAACGGTTAATTTTATCTGTAAGGACCTCTACTACCATACTAACTCCACCATAACCATAAACCTGAAAACAGTAAAGCTTTTTACTTAAAGAGCCAACAAATCCTCAGGTATCAAAATCAGGAAAACAGTGATACAATCAACACAAAGAAAACTACCACTCAGATGATCAACCATGACAGCAACATCTAGATGAAAGTTGATAGTTTAAAACCAACCTCATATATTTTCTCAATGTAAGCCTCTTGCCCTTTCTCAGAAGCTCTCTTAATGTTGCGCTCCAGAATGTCCTTAGGTACGTCCAGCTCCTTGGCTTTCTCAAGAATAGCAGCCAGAACAGTATTTGATGTTGGATTCGGACCACCTTTTTTTACACTGGATATATTGACAGTAATCTATCAATTTAGTTCCTCTTTCAACAGTCAGCAATGTTCCATAATCTCTCTTTTAATTTAAAGCTAGAGACTAACTTACGCAGATACTACTTCCTTTCCCATCCTCGAATAAAGTTTAGCTTTCTTTGCATCTTGAACCCCCTGCATTGTAGACTATCTAAAAATTGATGTAAAAAAAGAGAGAAAAGTGCCTTCACAAATCTAGATTTTCTCTATTGCAAAACTACTATCAATCAACCCTACAAAATAACCAGTAACTGATGCTGATTCAGCTTGTTTAAACATCAAATGAATGTTCATTCCATCAATATTCATTCCAAAACCAATTTCTACATTCCTCTCGTGTCAAAAATACAGATGAAAATAGTACTTTAACACGCATCGAGTTATGATAATCGCTAAACAATATCAAATATATCCACGTAATGAGATTTCAACGGAGATTTTATAGAAAGATTATCTGACCAAATTTAATAAGGTATTTTATCAAACAGGTGGGCTTCAACTGACTTTATAAATCATACAGTAGTAATAGCCACGTAATGAGTCGATAAGAAGAACAACTAAACAGTATCGATTGTAGTCAAGAAAAAAATGTACAATCAAACGATAACAACACTTGTTACAGGAAGCCGTGCATAGAATCAAACGAAAGACAAAGAAATCAGAAGCCCGTTAACTCAGATACAAAAAAACCTCTAAACCAACAATCCCACATGTAAATCAAGTGTTTTATCATATCACTCAATGGTTTAAAACAAACAAAACAAAAGCCAGGGAGAGACAGCGTGAAAGAGAGACCTTTCTGCCAGCAATTTTGCAGGAACGCCTGCCCATACAAACAGGTGAGAATGTCCGTATTGTCCTTGCTTGATAATTACACGGTTTGGCTTCGTACAACGAACGCCCTGAAGAACACGATGACATTGACGAAGCAGATGATAACGGAATCCCACTATGCAATCCATGTATTGAGAGTGCAAATAAATTAGGGGAGCATTTTAAGGAGACCCCATTTGAAATTCTGTGAAGAATTGCACCTACTGCTCTCGTTGAAGAATATGACCCCATATTCTTGCTCTTGTTTTGGTTTCTCGCAGCTGTAATTCCTACTTCGTGTCGCGGGGACGATAACTAATCCGTGGATCACTTGTGGGATGACGGTGTTGGCTTGTGTGCGTCCATGCTTAGCAAAAAGAACATGCATCTGTACACGTGGCAGTAGCAATGTGGGCCTACAAAAGCTGTTCGTGAGGAAGCTTGGGCCAAAACCCAAGCATAAGAGGGGCTTGGAAATAGTTTTCAAGCAGCAGTAGGCGCGCCTCGGTTAGAAGTTAGAGGGTTCTCATCGATGTGGGACACTATCAACAGTCAAAATTCAATTTCCTTCTCGTGCCTTCTCATCCAAACCGTTTATTAATTTGATCCATTGTTCAACATACACCATCAACTGTCGACATCCGTGTATAAATGTATTGGTAGGGGAGGATCCCCCAGAAACTATTTCCAATTCAACTGTCATTATGGTTGCTTCCAATGGGTATAGTGTTGTAGCTGAAACTTTTCTAATGAACCAGTGCTTACTGATTTTTTGTCTGTTGGAAACCAAGCAACAACATGGGAAAGCTTCAAAACAGCACTTTTTCATGCTTGATTCCTGCAATTGGTTTGTTTTAACATAGACAATTGCATTGGCACAAATGCCACTAGATGTACGTGAAGGAGAGAGGAAATGAACAATACCAAGTAATAAACACCACACTCAAAGCAATATATGATTTCAAAGCCATCTACGAGGGACTCAAGCCACAAGTTGGGGAGACAAAATTAACGAGAATCTCATATTTTCAATTAGAATTTAGATCCCTTCTAAGTAATTAATGCAGGAAGCCAGAAAAAGATCAATGAAGGATCCTAATTCTTCATACAGAAGGCAGTAATCGCAACTTGCAAAAGAAGGTGTACAAGTAATATGAAGTTCAATCTTCCAAGTCAATTATTAAGTTAGTGAATTCTCACTGTTGTAGAACTAAAAAGATAATTTCAGTTGCAAGTTCAGCACAAAATTTTCCAACCACTGCAGTGAAAACAAGAGAATCTGTAAACAAAATCAGATGCCACTTAAACCAAAAATGCTCTCTCCAACAACTGGTCTGCACAGGTAGTTAAATTAAATTGCCAGTTTCGTGCTCTTGCCACTTCAATTTTCATCCTGCTCTAGTTTGGCATGCGTGCTACTCATACCCTATAAATCAAAGAATTAAATGAGTTATGATACAACTACGATGGAAGTAAACTACTGAGAAGTTGTGAAAACTTGTAACACATACAATACTGATAACCCTCCGTCAACACAACAAATTTGATGACGCCATGAATACTATGAAAAAGCTTCAGCAATGAATCTACGTAAGTACTAACTTTCAATCCCCCTATATACCTCTTTTGGGGTGAAGGAATGCACATTATCAGTGGATAAACCTCCTTACTGAATCTGGTCATAACATGCTTCTAAAAAACAATAATGATTTGGGAAAGCAGAAGCTCATGAAGTAAACAATAGGAGTATAGAATTTGACAAAGTAGAAACTAAAATGAACTGCAAACATAGATAGGACCAAGCAAGATTGACAGAAATAATACTATCCCCTCAGCTCTGATAAGCTCAACTCTGATAAGAATAAGACATCTTTTATCTGGAAAAGTAGAACCAATAAAAAAAATCTTTTTGAGTGCGTGTGATTGCAATCGTATCACGGAATTCCAAAATTTAAAACTAACTTTACTGATGATGAGCTCTCCACAGCCAAAACTTGTTTTTAAGAGCTATCATCTGCGCATCCTAATAAAGCTTTCTAATAAAAGACTTCGTGATTAAACCACCAAGAGCTGTTTTAGAGCATTCTCTTAATCAGAAAATCCAATAAAGAAGGTATAGATCATTCCAATAGATAAAACTCAGGTGCAAGAACAGGTGTATGCAACAATGAATTAGCCATCTACTCGTTCACATTTATAATTTGATTCAAGCAATAAAATTTAGAGGAAAACACTCAATAGCCATATAAATGACACTTGCACACAAAATTGAGGCAATGAATCCTCACTAACCTTATTATAATCAAAACTAACTGCATCTTTAGTCCATCATCTCCAATTTAACTGGCAGAATCTGCTCATTCTGTCCTGCATAGCCATCGGTATCCAAATTCTCAACCCTTTATCGAGGACCATGCACCTTAATGACTGGCATGTAAGTAACGTATCCAGATCATCCGCACAAATATTGTAACATAAAGTTAACACTAGACTTTCTAGAAACTCATGCTTGCCAAAAGCACGAATCCCTGCACCCGTAATCAACTCACACCCTGTTAAATCAATTGCCGCCAGAATTTTACAATTCTCAGCAATTGCGATGAGTGTATGATCTGATACATTAATCAACCAAGAAACATTCAATCTTCTAAGAGTCTTCATTGAAGCTATAGTAATACCACCAACATCAGTCACTTTTGGTCCACATTCAGCCAGATTCAACTCCTCCAAGCAACGCATTTTGCGCAAAAGAGACACCCCAAAATCAGTGACCCTATCACATTCAGCCAAAACCAGCTTCTTCAAAGATGTTGAACAATACCCATTTGCCAAGAAAGACAAACCTTGATCAGTAATCAAGGAACAACCTTCCAAATTCAAAACCCGAATTGCACTCAACGTCCCAATTGATTCCAATGCCTGATCATCAATCAAACTACATCTTCCAAAATCTAAATTTGTCAAACTTTGAGCCGAGTTGTTAACAACCGAAATAACCCCAACACTGCCAATATTTTTTCTCCTTCTCAGTGAAACTTTAGATAACTGTCGACACCCATTTGCCATAGCACCAATACCCTCATCACCAACATCATCAAAACCAGACAAACAACCATACTCGTCAAAAGATTCATGACTTTGTTTGAGATTAAGATTTAAAATCTGAATTTTGGGGCATGTTTTTGCAATGAATTGGAGGTGGGAATCACTAAGCAATCTCGATGACTCAAACGAAAGTAAATTTGGGAATCTGGGTAGAAAATTACGAAGAGAATCGGGTTCAAGGACTCGGATAGACAAGCGACTACGACCCTCGACCCTAAACCATTGCTTACAAACAAGAGAGAATGAATTTCTGTCGTTGGAATCGTTGATACAGTTAAGAATTATGCTTAATTCATCGTCACCAAGTGTAGGCATAATCTGTGTGCTGTTTGTGCTCTGCAACAGTCGGCTAATAATCCTGAAAGAAAAGCCGTCTACAAAACCCGGGGGCAAGGTCTGAATCCGACAAAGAGTGTACTACGTTTTCTTCCACCTCACTCAAAGCCGGATGCGAACGTGCGGACCAAATAGTTCGTACACCAATTAAAGTGCTCTTAAATCCATGGTTGGTTTAACCCTTTTAACAGTCACCGCAAATAAAATAGAACAACTTTACGGCAAAGCAAAATATTATCATCGAGCCATGAAGCATAACAGACGAACATTACATTATCTTATGGTACTGTGCTTGGTGGAATTGCGTGTGGGTTTATTGCCTTACAGCAAAATCTAGAAACCAGACGGATCAGCAGCTAACTCTGGCTGGCTAGAAATTATCCAAGAACAACTGTCGCCATTAATGCAATAATTAAAAATGAATTATGCCAATAATGCCATTTGGTCGCATCCTAACAAACACAATTAATGAATTAAAATTTGCTCACAAAAGAAGGAAGAATTAATATAATCCGAATCTCTGTCTTGACCGACCAGCATACCTAGCAGAGCAACATTACTGTAGGAGTATTTTCCATACTTGGAGAAGTTCAAGCCATGAATTAAGTTAAACGAGTTAATACCAGCAGCAGGCGGCAGCTCAAAGAACTTGTGTTTCGTATGGGTTGGAAGCTGGAAAGAGACAAGAGAATTAATCAATATAATAATCGGGTTCTGGTTCGGGTTAGCGATACAAAGATCTTTTTTTTATAACTAAAACAAGGCAATGGAATGGTATTGCTTGAATAATTAATATAATATGTATCGCGTGTGTATGGTCCTCGTCAGACCCCACCAATCACGGATCAACAGTGCAGATCCAACCTATAGCCTTTCAGTTCCAGCTCTGCCGACGGTCGGTGCAATTTCACGCGCCTTCTAATCTGTACGCGGTGGTTGTTTGGACGCTTTCAGAGTAATTTTCTTCATTTTTATTTTATTTTTTAAAAATAATTTTTAGTAAAAAGTATATTTTTTTTAATTTAGTAAAAAATAGAAATAATACCTAATTATGTTTATTATATATACTTTTAAATATAATTAATTTAATTTTCATTTATTATTTTATTATTCAAAAACCAATTAATTAATTAATTAGATTTAAAAAGAAAATACCAAACACATCGTCTTCTCTTTGGCATGAATAGTTTGTTTGGTTGAGTAGTCCATTCCTGTGACTTGAACAATCGACAATGGCTCACCTCTTCAGAGATCTCTCGCTCGGTCACTCCAAGCGAGAGTCTACACCGCCACCGCAGCTAACAATGCTTACCAGACCTGCCTCTGATCTCCCCTCCCCGTTCGGTGAACTCGCTGTTCAACTATCCGATTCCGACCTCCGCTTCACTGCCTACGAGATCTTCGTCGCCGCTTGCCGAACATCCACCGGAAAACCGCTCTCTTACATCTCCAACAACTCCTCTTCCGACTCGCCGACTCAGTATAATTCCAGCTCACCAAATCACAATTCACCGACGCTGCAGCGTTCGCTGACTTCTACTGCTGCTAGTAAAATGAGGAAGGCACTCGGTTTGCAATCTCCAGGCTCGGGCTCCAAGAAGAGCCCCGGTTCGAGCCAGGCAAAGGCAAGGAAGGCAATGACCGTAGGTGAGCTAATGAGGACTCAAATGGGAGTTTCTGAGACCGTCGATTCAAGAGTACGGAGAGCTCTATTGAGGATCTCTGCTGGTCAGGTCAGCTTAATTTTATGTTTTTAATTATATTTTTATTGGCTCAATTTTGCTTGATCTGGTCTAATTTTGTCGCTTCTGTGTAGTTATTGTTTTGAAGTGAAAGGATATATAATTGTTGCTATTAATTCATCATTTATTTATTTTTTTTGGGTAGACATTTGATCTGATGGAAATGGATTCTGGCCTTTTTTTTTGTTGAACTGCATAGTAACTACAATTTTAAAGGGTGAGCTCAAGTAATGGATTCTGTGCTAGTCCGTGATACTTGTCAAAGTTCATACTACTAAAATTTTATAGTAGTGGCTCTGTTGCTTTTAGTTTGTCTTTACTGTCCTTTAATTAGACAGCTGAAACTACTATATAAAATTCATAACTGCTGCGCATGGACACCAATACGTTCGTTTGCTTTTTGTGGTTGGCCAGTGGTTTTTACCAGTTTGATTTTAATGATGGAAGCAATTGGATATTTTTGCATTTATAGTTACTAAAATTTTCTTTTGGGGCAAGGTTATCTGGTAGAATTTTAAGCTGGAATTTCACCTTTGAAGGATTAATATATTTTGGTGTTATCAACATGTGCCCACTTTGACCTGTTTGTTACAGGTTGGAAGGAAAATTGAGTCAACAGTTCTTCCACTAGAGCTGTTACAGCAACTCAAACTTTCAGATTTTACCGATCAACAAGAATATGACGCATGGCAGAGGAGAACCCTGAAACTCCTTGAGGCTGGACTTCTTTTGCATCCTCGTGTGCCACTTGATAAGTCAAACATGGCTGCACAACGGCTTAGACAAATCATTAATGGGGCATTGGCTCGGCCCATAGAAACTGGAAGGAACAATGAGTCAATGCAAGTTCTTCGTAGCACTGTGATGTCTCTTGCGTCAAGATCTGATGGGTCTCTGAACGAATCATGCCATTGGGCTGATGGGCTCCCATTTAATCTCAGACTGTATGAAATGCTTTTAGAAGCCTGTTTTGATACTAGTTATGAAACCAGTATTATTGAGGAAGTTGATGAACTTATGGAACACATAAAGAAGACTTGGGTAATTCTTGGAATGAATCAGATGCTTCACAATGTGTGCCTTTCATGGGTTTTATTTCGCCGTTTTGTTGCAACTGATCAAACTGATATGGACCTACTCTATGCAGCTGATAGTCAGCTAGCAGAAGTTGCAAAAGATGCAAAGGCGATGAAGGATCCAGAGTACTCCAAGATTTTGAGCTCTACATTGACTTCAATAATGAGTTGGGCAGAGAAGAGGCTTCTTGCATACCACGACACTTTTGATAGTAGAAACCTTGAATCCATGCAGGGCATTGTTTCTTTAGGAGTGTCAGCTGCAAAGATTTTAGTTGAGGACATATCTAATGAGTACCGCAGAAGGAAGAAAGGTGAAATTGATGTGGCTCGAAACAGGGTTGAAACTTATATCAGGTCGTCACTAAGAACGGCTTTTGCTCAGGCAAGTTTCTGTTTTCTTCTACAGCAGACAGGATTTTTTATTACTAAAGAGTGAGGAAAATGTTCTAGACTTGAGATTGCATGAATCCAGTGCATATATAATATGATTGTGCCACCCATTTATGCTTTGTTTGTACAAAAACAGTACTTGTGATTCATATATAGACCATAAGGCTCATAGTACAGCAAGGTGTTGGACTTGCTCAATATATTTCAGAATACGAGCTTTTAACAAATTGAGACAAACATTAGATTAATTTACATCTGCATGTCTAAAATTTGTCTGTATTTGTCTTATATTTTAGAATATGAGCTTTCCAGTCCTGTGTAAGGTTCATTTTTTTCTCAATCCATTTCCTAATTCATTGCCAAACATTTAGATGCAGAATATTTTATGTATTCAATGAGCATATATGCTACAATGTCTTCCAAGGGTTCAATTAGGGTGGACAAAGTTTGCAGTATGTCGGCAATTGTACTTCAGCCACAATCTTAGCTCAATTTGGACTCACCAAGAGTGCTTAGGTCAAAACTGAGCCTTTAGTTAAAGTGCATTCTGAAATAAGACCAAAAGGATGGCTGGTTTTCAAGTGGTCCCTTTGATTATCTATTTTATTTGTTAGTATTCATGTCTTTTGGGGATTGAATAATGATTTTGGACATGTTTTATTTTTTATTACAGAGAATGGAGAAAGCAGACTCAAGCAGAAGAGCATCCAAAAACCAGCCCCATCCTCTTCCTGTACTTGTTATCCTGGCAAAGGATGTTGGTGAGTTGGCAGTTAAAGAGAACCGGGTATTCAGTCCAATACTGAAGAGATGGCATCCTTTCTCAGCTGGTGTGGCTGTGGCCACCCTTCATGCTTGTTATGGGAATGAGATAAAACAATTTATTTCGGGAATAGTGGAGTTGACACCGGATGCAGTTCAAGTGTTGAGAGCTGCAGATAAACTTGAGAAAGATCTTGTGCAGATTGCAGTGGAGGATTCAGTGGACAGTGATGATGGCGGGAAGGCAATAATCCGTGAGATGCCTCCCTATGAGGCCGAAGCTGCTATTGCAAATCTGGTTAAAATGTGGATCAAGACAAGAATAGACAGATTGAAGGAGTGGGTTGACAGGAATTTGCAACAAGAGGTGGGCACTGTAAATTTGCATTAACTTCATTATTGTGAAGAAAAATATGTGTCATTGAAGTTGTGGCTTATGACAATTTTAGATTGGTTGATAGCACTACCGAATAAGAGTCCTCAAGGGGTTGAGTTGAGTAGTAAAAGACCCTTGGATTCTACCAAGAGGTCAGGAGTTCAAATCCCTAGGGGCCACCTGCTTGAGACATTTATATGTGTGTGTTTTTTCTTACTACCAAGGTTGTTGGCACTGCCATTAGTCACCAATTTGGAACTAGGTGAACATTTGAAAGGTTGAGGTATTTCTAGGTGTTAACAAAAAATAGCATCTTAACGATTTCAACCACATAGCAAACTGGAACAAGTAACCCAATCCATTGCTTATGTCCAGATGCTGGCGTATATTTGCCTTGCTTTTTTTTTGGATCCCTTAATGGAGTTTAATTGTGAATTCAGTTTTTCTCACCATAGTTTGCTTTGTGTTTCCCTAACTTGGTTTTTTGTTTCTGCTTTTTCTGGTGCATGTATTATATGATCTATTGTTGGGCTGCCGCTGCCAGGATCTTTTTTGAGTTGTCAGATTTCCTTGATCTCATCTGTTTTCTACATTATAATAGGATTGGAAGCTGCAACCAAATCAAGAAGGATATGCTTCATCTGCTGTCGAAGTCTTGCGAATTATTGATCAAACTTTAGATGCATTTTTTCAGCTGCCAATACCCATGCACCCATCACTGCTACCTGACTTGATGACTGGCCTTGACAGATGTCTTCAATATTATGCAACTAAGGCAAAATCTGGCCGTGGTAAATGATGAAAGACCTCACAGACTATTTAGTTTCAGTGTTTCATGCTTTCTAACAAGTGCTATCCTTTGTTCTGATTTGTAGGATCACGGAACACATATATTCCGACTATGCCAGCATTAACCAGATGTACTACAGGTTCAAAGTTTCAAGGAATGTGGAAGAAGAAAGAAAAGTCTCTGAGTTCTCAAAAGAGGAATTCTCAAGTTGCCACAATGAACGGGGAAAATTCATTTGGAGTACCACAGCTTTGTGCCTGTATAAATAGCTTGCACAAAATCAAAACTGAGTTGGATGTTCTAGAGAAGAGGGTGATTACCCATTTGAGGAATTGCGAATCTGCTCATGCAGAAGACTTTTCAAATGGTCTGGGGAAGAAGTTCGAACTCACACCAGCTGCTTGTGTGGAAGGAGTTCAACAACTCTCTGAGGCGTTGGCCTACAAAATTGTTTTCCATGATCTAAGCCATGTTTTATGGGATGGTTTGTATGTTGGGGAGCCATCATCCTCCAGGATTGAGCCTCTTCTTCGGGAGCTCGAGCGCAATTTGTTGATCATCTCAGACACTGCACACGAAAGAGTTCGTACGCGTATTGTTACAGATATAATGAAAGCTTCGTTTGATGGGTTTTTGCTGGTTTTGCTTGCTGGAGGCCCCGCTCGCGCTTTTTCCCGGCAGGACTCTCAAATAATAGAGGATGATTTTAAATCTCTTAAAGATTTGTTTTGGGCCAACGGTGATGGCTTGCCAATGGAATTGATAGATAAATTTTCAGTTACAGCAAGAGGTATTCTTCCCCTTTTCCGAGCTGATACAGAGAGTGTAATTGAGAGGTTCAGACGTGTCACCTTGGAGGCATATGGCTCTTCTGCCAGGTCCAGACTACCATTACCACCAACCTCTGGGCAGTGGAATCCTACGGAACCGAACACACTTGTTCGTGTTTTGTGTTACCGTAATGATGAAGCAGCTACAAAGTTTCTTAAGAAGACTTATAATCTACCCAAGAAGCTGTAGTCCCTTGAGGTATGTTGCTCAAAAACCACCGCATGAGTTGGTGACACAGAAATTGCCATGGAGAAGTAGTTGTTCTCCTTGGATTCAGTAAGATGGTGCAGACAGGTGCTGATTATGTTAACCTTCGTCGAGACAAAGGTGCCCTGAGAAAAAGGGCATTAATTTTGCATGGTAAATTGGGAATGTCTTGGTCAAGCCCTGCCGATATTTGCCCATATTGCCATCGCCGTTCTTATTAGAGGAAGTTGAAAGGGCGCGAGACAGACAAGGTGTGTGGATATTCATTATAAGCTCATGAGATTCTCTTCAGTTCCATTCTATTTTATATTATTTTAATATTGGTCTATTCTATGTAGTGAGTTCTTTATTTTGTTCTTATTACATTTTGATAAATTCTTTTGCAGTGGGTTGTCTTATCAGCCGACATACAGTGTATTTGTAATTTGCTATAGAATGTATTATATAACTGGTGATTTATTGATTTCAATTTGTCTCTCTGCCCCAAGCTATAGCCAATGCCGCCCCGCTTATGATGCCAGAATGCAATTATGTTGCAGCTCAGGTGCACAACTTACTTCTTACTCCCCGTTTGATCTGTATTTAAATTAAGTACTAAGATTCACTCTTTTTCTTTTTAATTTTTAATAAAATAATCATACTTATTATTAATTATTTTACATATTAATATTTATTTAAATTTAAAAAAATCTCATTTTTAAATTAAGACCCAACATTAGTTAATCTTACATCTTTCAATTGTTTGAATTGAAAGATGGATTTGTTTGGCTATAGGATATGATAATAACCTGTACTCATTGCTGAGAGTAGATAGATGGTTGAGTCTTTTAAAATTATTTGTGTTAAATAATTTCTTTTGAAAGCTGTTGTGTGGTATAATTGACAGCATGCAGACATGGAATCTTCTTCAGCAAAAGGATCCTGGGGAACAACAACTTAAACGACACTAATAAATTACTTAGCATCAAATGGTCCTCTAAATAGCTACTTCACAGTTTTTAGAATTTGAACTTGTCAAAAGACGGGTATAAATTCCCATGAATCTTTCAGGCAGTGACGGCAATCATCATACTGCAAAATGCATTGATAACCACCATCCGATTCAATTCCAATGACTAGGCTGTCTCCACAACCTAATCATTGATGCAACCCACAATTGATGCCCACCTAAAAGCAGCTGAGATTTTAGGTGGGTTTCAACAATGCGCTGATAGATGAACAACCATACAGGCAATGGTCACGCCGTGGGATCGTGCATTGTTTTCAGTGGCTATGCATGTGAAATATGTTACCACATCAACAGCCTTCACAAATTATTACTCAGGAAAAGCATGACCTTTCCGAGCTGGGGTGGTGTGGTAATGCATGCAACGGGTAATGATAATGATACAATGCAATGATGTTCTTCAAAATGTCAGGCGAAAAATAAAGTACAGGGATTAATTATTCCACAACTTCATTTACTTGAAAAAGGATGATGGCTGCAAACTCCCATCCTCTAAGATGATGGAGCTAGCCGCAATTTGCTTACTGTGATTGGCATCAGAGAGAAAGACTGCTGCTCCCAAATGACCTAGTATAAATAGCTTCCCAAATTACTTGGTATAAATAGCTTCTGACTAGTAAAGTACCGAGCATCACTGTTCCTCCAAGATAGCACGTCCAAGATTTGTAACAAGAGCTAGTCTAACAGCATTCCAATGGAATTGTTAATAGTCAGTTCAAGTGCCAAATTTGAGAGGACAATGCCTTCCCAAGAAATTCCTAGTTCTAAACAGTTTCTCAATTTAACTGTCCTGGGCCTTAATAATTTGTGAATTAAATTGGTGGCGGCAGTTACAGGAATTCTTTAGTAAAGGAGCTTATCACACATACTGATATAAGTGATTCGACGGCTTGACGAGCAGCATTGGTAGTTTTCCCCTCGCGAATCTGTAGAAGAGATTTCTGAAAATCCCTGTGCCCGTGCATCACACCATAGATTGGTAAGAAACTCAACAAAAAATGTTAGCAATACACACAAACATAGTGAAGTAGAGGTGATGATGCCAGAATTCATACTTGTGCAGAAAGTCGAGAATCCCAGCAGTCTTGGATTCAGAACCCAACAGTTGAATTAAACCTTCCCATTGCTGCATTGAAAAGGAATAGATTATATTAGCAGCTAAAAACAATGTCTCCCAAAATTAAGACTGCAAGAATTTTGCAAAACAGACAACAATAGATTTAGAGAGAATATCTTGAATCATGATTCTAACCACTAAATTCAATTGAATGTACAATATTTACCCGAAACTTTAATCAGATATTGACTTTCCAACAGAGTCAAACATCTGCTGAGCAATCCTGTTAAGTGGAACTTCATCCCTAGCTTGCTGAAGCCAATAAACTCCAGATCGTTTCTTACCATGCTTCTGATGGTACATGCCTGCAATCTAAACATCAACACCAAATTTTCAACAGAAATACCACTTATTTCAAAATACTGTCTTGTGCGACTTGCCACTCTAATGAAATAGACAACTCCATAACAACTTTGTACATTATGTGCTCCCAAGTTCTAGGCCAAATCATTCAGGGGTAGGAAGACCAGAATTTCCTAATATTTCATTGCAAATGTAATAGTATTTTACACCAACACAATGACGATTCATTCCAAAATTACATGTGCCTATACCTTCATGATGTTTGAACTAACACTTTCAAGTTCATATAAGCGGCAAATCTCTATGTTCTGCATGGAATAAAAAAATGGTACATCCATCAAGAAATAGAAAAGTCTAAAAGCAAGTTAATTGGAAAAACAAAAGAGCACCTACAATCTCAACAACAGAAGGCTGATAATAAAAGAGGAATCAATCATCTTAAGCAGCATGTGATTTATGATAAACAGGCTGCTTCTTCAAAAATATCTCCAACAACCCCATTCCTTGCTTCATGCATGATATCAAATAAATTGGAGCTATCAATGGACAATTCAGCAACAAAAGGGTAATGAAAGGACAGCTAGATGGATATATATATATACATACATATATATATATATATATATATATATATATCATTTTCCATGGTGAAAACTGCAGAAAAATATTAAGAAGATCACACATGGACTAATTTTGACTCTTCCGAAGCAATGCCAACTTAGAATTGGAATAATACATAGGTACTTGAAGAATCTGACACTCGCCAAGTCTATGGATGAGAAGATAGAACTTGAGCATCAACAAGTCGATGAAGCTCCTCCATGTTAGTTCCCCCTATGTTATCACGTTCTTCATGCACAAGAATGTCTGCTTGATCGCTTCCAGCAGTTAACAACTCCATGGCGTGAGTAACCATCCTAACCACGAGCCACATAAAAAGCTACATCTTAATGAATGTCAAGAGGAAAAAAATAGATCATGAAAAAGATAACTACAGTTTGTGAGTAATAAAATAACAAGAAGTAGAAAGAGAGAATAACATAGGAGCTCACCAAGGACCAAATCCTCCCGAGCATTCTGCTTGCACAACCTGAAACAATTGAAAAGCCAACTGGGAGTATGACCAAAACAAGGAAAAAAAAACAATGGATCAAGTGAACTACTAGTGTCAAAACCTCAATAGTCACCTCAATATTTTTCACCAAGAATCCCAATTATAAGTCCCATCAATCTATGAGAACTGGCCATTGGTTTCAACTGAATGCATTTCTGAGCCAGGCTGCACATGCTTTCACAATCCTGACCCAAGAAAAGAAATAAAATGTCTGCATCAGATCTGGATAACAAAAATATACCTTTATAATTTAAATGGCCCATAACCAACAGAATGGTTAAAACAAACCCTCCATAGGTTATAACCTACTCTGATTGATGGTAAAACTGAATGAACTAGGATAAAGATCTATTAAGGTGACCACTTCAGGTTTGCTAAATTTAAATGTCAAAGATGTCTTAATGTCTTAATCTTCCACTGACTCCCGTCCAAGGTCAAACGAAGCATGGTTCTGTCATGCCTCCAAACTAGGGTTTGTGAATTAGGATTTTTATGAAAATAATATAAGAAAAAATATTATGTTTGCAGATAATTTGGCAGAGTTTTGCTAACAGAAGCAATAACCATACGAATCTGCAATGAGTAATATCCATATGAATCTTCAATATATTAAAATTCTAAAACACTTTCTATATATTTCATTAAAATCTTACTATTGCCCAACACAATATATGATCCAAATTTTTTTCATATCATGGCAACTAAATTGTACAACTCCAAATCGTTCTTAAGATTCTACCGATTATACTGTACATCACAAAATAATCCACTCAAGTTATTTCTAGTAAAGGTATAATGTCCTTCATAATATACATTTTTTACTGCATTCAAAACTTGAAAAGTAAGGAGTGATTATACTCCTAATTAATCAAGTTATTATAACAAGAATATGCATCAATAAATATATATATATAATACTAAAATAATAATATAGGGTGATTATCACTATGTGAAATATATAATTTAGGAGCATTATTCTTAAGGACTGTTGTTCTAAAATATGTGACTTGCGTACTTTAAGAGCTTTATACTTAGGATTGACTCCTATAATTTCAAGTTTACAGGCTTTTATCGAGGGACTGAAATCAATTCCATGGTCGCTGCTGCTAACTAAAGGCGATACAATATTTCATGATTCAATCACACATTGTTTACATTATTTACATTATTTCACAAAATTACAAATATCTAAACTGTAATTCACAATAATAACATTTCTGAATTTTTAAAAAAATTTAAGTAAAATCTTTCTTTTTTTAAAAAAAAGAATACTTTATTATATGAAAATTACTTACTTGAATCAAAAGTGAATACACCTTTAAAATTTTCTCGCTCCTTATTTCTCTTTTCGAGCATCACATAATATTATTTTTATTAATATATAATCACTAAAACAAATAATATTTTAACTTATCAAATAAAAAATTAATAATAATAATAAATTACAAAAAAAAATCCCTAAAATATGAGTAATTAGAAAATACCTTATAAATATTTACACTTAAGTCTAAAAATTATTAAAATTTATTATTTTACTCTAAATCATAAAAAAATTTATTCTAACCCTATAATTTTTATTATTTACACACAAATTTTAAATTTATGAAATAAAATAAAATATTTAAAATTTTTATATTTTTACCCCAATTAAAATTATATAAATTTTCATCTAATTTTCAATAATCTTCAACCAATCTTGCTATCAAATTTTTAAATTTAACTAAAAATTTATTAATCTAGTATCTAATAACTTAAAATAGAAATAATTTTTTACTATTAAATTAATAAAATAAAATTTTTCTATTTTCTCAAAATTTTTCAAAATACAAAAATCTTACCTCTACTTCTCTCTCTATTCTTCTCTCCTCCTTCTTCTCCTTTTCTTTTTCCTCTTCTTCTCTTTTTCTTCTCTTTTCTCCTTCTCTTTCTTTCTCCTCTTCTTCTTTTCTCTTTTCTCTTTCCCGTGACTTCTCAATTCCTCCACAATTTTTTACTGTTCACTTATTAAATAAACACAAAGTGAACTTGTACTTGGGTGTGACAGTTCACTCGTCTGTTCTTAACTTAAGACATTAGCAGGGGTAGTTTACCTTCTGCTAGATCTTCCACCATTAACTGCAATGCAGTGATCATAAAACAATATTAAAACCGTAATGACCTAGAAACTTATTTATGGCTTCAAAATGGTTCAAAACTGTATTTTCACAAGCAGTGGTTCATGTTCAATTTATTACCCTTACAAACCTCACGATTTCCAAGCAGATCCAGTTGATAAGATCCACGCAGGAGCAACCGTTTCACCTAAAAGTGGCAAAAAAAAATTAAATCCCTAAATGATCACACATGTTCCAGAAAAGAAATTTATCATGTCTCTTACTCTTCTTAACTGTAAAACACCAACATGTTGCAAAAGAACCCTGAAACAACTCACCACAATGTCCAGCCGACCAACTGCTAGCGCTGACGACTTCACTTCCCAGTATTTGGGATCATCCACAGTGACCTACATAGGATAATCTCATAAGATTCCACCACCAGAGACTCTTAATTATCACCCGTATAAATTACAAGTTTTTTACCACAGGTGTAAAATGAGCACCATCATAAGAGCTACCAAAGAGTTTGCATCTAATAAAAAATTCAGTGCACCAGCACTCGAAATTACATAAGTGTTCTTTGTGATAATGTAGCTCTCGCAGTTCAATTCCAACAATCTTTCATAATGTTGGGAAGGGAGGACCCATAACATGTTAAAACCCATTCTTGTTCTCAGAACTAGTTTCCTAGAATTGTATGCCTATAATCCTCGGTAAAGTACTGCAGAAGATTTAATATATGTGTTGAAGGCTAATGAACCGTATTGAAATATCCTAATTAAAACTGAACTGAAGGAATGGGAAGGAAACAACAATAAGAGATCAAACCTGTAAGCTGACTAGATTCTTCTGAAAATTCACAAGTTTTGAATGGACTGAATGGACTGTTGCCTGTGTGCCTGAGAAGAGGCTATCATAATCCTGTCATGATTGACCGTTAGTATCCAAAAAAGTAACAAAATCGCATAAAGAAAGAGATGGGTAAACAGAGGATATTTACAGCTAACCAATCAACAAGCCGTTCAGGTAGCCATGCTTGAGAAAGCCTGTTTGCGTAAAATAACTCCATCAGTTCCCAAGCAGCCTTCAAAGCATTTGGCTCCTCAACTTTCTGCACAAAAAATTTATAAGTCTCAGGTGAGAAAGATAGTTTTAACCGCATACATTCATCAAATTTTGTTTGCACCCAACGGTGCACCAATATAATGAATCAGAAACCACATATTCACCTTTAAAACTGCCTTTGGGTCTTCAATCAGCAATCGAGGAGGTGTCTTTTGATTACCAAGCAGTGAATTTATGTCCTTACTGTACTCCAATACATACTCCCACCTGATTTTCCCAGGAATGTAACCATTATGTTGAACATAAATACTTAAAACTGTATGAGATCATCTTTCAAAGTACTTCTCTAGCTCTAGAATTCAAAATTGTTTTCTAAAAAAATTGGCAATAGTTTACGACTCATCAAGTTCAACTAAAGAAACAAACATAAGCTGAAAGATAAATCCCCATTTATGTTGTTGGCTATTTCAACAGTTAGATTCCAATAAAATTTGAAATGCACAAAACAAAGGGAAGCAAAAAACTCTAATATGAACACAACATGTTATCCATGCTTAAGAAAAAGTAAATGCACTCATCAGTTAGTCTATGAATGATTGAGTATGTTTTGTCTACAATTCCTCGAAGTAGTTACCACTCAACGTGATTTGGAGACGTATTGGAGGACATCGCGGACAAGCTGGCGACAGTGTTCTTCGGACTCTAAAGAAGAGCAAAAGGAGAGACAAAACCGTAGCCGATCCTCCCCCACTGCGCATCGCTGATCTCTCCGTCTCCATTGTCAAGCCTCACCTCCACCACCTTTCCTCCGACTTCGTCGCCAGACTCTTCGGAGGATAATGGTTGTTGGATTCTGAGACGCGGAGAGAGTTGCCTCTGGACCAGGAGATGGCGAGCCGAGAAATCGGCGGCTTAACGCCGTGCCGTAGAGGATAAACCACTGGTTTCTTAACGTCCTCAGAATAAGGAACCATAGCTCCGCCTTGAGCTCCGCCGGTGTCTGACACGAAGCCGGACATTCGGAGGAGATTAAGAGTGTGGAAGAGAGCCAGAGTCTTCAAGACGTTTGTCAAAATTGGTCTTAAGCGCTCGTTTGAATACTGGCGCGTGATGCTAATAAATAATAACATTGCAGCCCCTATTATAAGAATAAAAATCAGCTAAGGACACAATTATAATATATTTTCATGTAAGTCCCCACCGTCAGACCCCATTAGAGACATGTTAACGACTAATCAAGCAGGTCGCGTAAATACTTTTTATTGTTTATGGAATCAAAATAATATGAATAACAACTCATTCAGATGTCAATGATCAAACAATGATCATGTACAGAAAAAGCCTGGTCATATTACAACAGAATGCAAAGATTCATTAGTATATTGGATATACGAGTGATCTTCAATTCAAACTAAAATATCTGCCCATTATTCATAATTCTACTCTTGGTTTTTTCCTGTAGTTGAAGAAGGAAGACATTCCTTCACTATCTCCTGGATCCTTCTTTTCATAAGCTTATCCTTGACTCCCGCAAGCATGTTTCGGTAGAACATTTCCAATCTCACAAGCTTACTGCGATCTGCTGATTCTAGCATATTCTCCCATTCCTTTGTAATGTCGAAGAAGTCTGAGTTTTTCAATGAGAGCGGGATATCATGTTCTGCAAATGGTTTGCCAAAAATTGAACCATGAAGTATGCTAGCATATCTTTCCATTATGGAAAGTTTTGATTGGAGGAGCTTCATCTCCTCCATTGCCAAAGACAATTTCTTATCTGTTTCCGCAGTTCCTTCAGAATCCTTTTGTTGGATCTTATCTTCCTTGCCACCAGTCTTCAATTCCTCTTTTTTCAAGTCTTCTGTCAGTGGAGGCCACAGTACAATAGTAGGAGCAAGACAGTCAATTACCTTACCATTTCCAAGAACCCCGCTCCTTCCCCTGCCCCAAGACCAGAGCTTATATCCATCATGTGTAACAAGAACAGTATGGGCAGCCCCACAAGCAACCTGAATCGGATCCTGAAATTTGGGTCCCCGCAGCCCCTTGCCAGAAATCATAAGGGGAGAAATAGCATCCCCCGATTCATTTCCACTAAAACTAACATCTGGGCATAGGCCAAGACCCCTCTCCATTCCCCATGACCACACATCTCCAGCTGATGAAACAACACTAGTGTGAAATAAGCCACAGTCGACAGAGACTAGATATACAGACTGCGGCAATTTTTTTACTGGTTCAGGGACCAATGAACTCTGTGTGGTTCCATGACCAAGCTGCCCATTCTCCCCAAGCCCAAATGTCCAGCACATACTTTCTGATGTGTCACTGGATCTCTTTTTGTGAGTAAGCAATGCTGTGTGGGAAGCCCCACATGCTACCTCATAAACTGTCCAAGGCGAATCTTGGTTATATGTTTCAATGATTTCAGGACGCAGCCTGCTCTCTCTATCTCCCAGGCCTAATTGACCTTGGTTGTTACTACCCCAAGAGTAGCAAACTAGATCTTTGCCATTATATGTTTCTCCGGCACTTACCAGAGCTACAACATGTTCATTTCCACAAGCCACCTTGGCAACAGTGCGACCATGGAAATCCCCGAGAGGAATAGGAGTGAAGCTGCTTACAAGAGAGAAACCACCTTCACTGCTGCTGCTTTGCTGAGGGCAATTTCCCCACATCCACAAGGTTCCAAGGTTATCAATTGCCAGAGACATCATTCCTCCAGCTTTGACAGAAGAAATCTGTACGAAGTGATATGTAACACACACCAAATATGGCTCTTCACTTGATCTGGATAAAATGACTTAATCCTTACCTTTCTATGGTTTCTCTTTGACTCATCTGCCAAAGAATCAGAAGAGCCTAACTCAAGGAACTGTTCCATCATGCGAGGTTCTAGAGAATTGTCTCCGCTAAAACCAAGTTGGCCATCCATATAACAGTCAAGGATTGTACAAGACATGAAAGACACAAAAAAAGCAACCAAACAGATAAAGAGAAATCGTATTGCAAGTTTCATAACGAAAATGCAGTCATGGCACAGAATTCACTAAAAGCTAAAGAGAGTGTGACGGATACAGATGTTGTAACCCCAGCACCAAACTGAGCCATCATCTGCAATAACAATGAGGGAATTAGGGAACCAGCAAATTGTTCGTCTCTAAAATATTTTTATAATATATTTGTTAGTCTTTTCAATTGAACTATGAAACAACGCAATCTTCATTTCAATTGATAAGAATCAATTCAATACCGAAGTCCAATTCACTGCCTTGCAATGATCTTCAATTGCAAGTGTAACCACAGACCACTTATCACATAATTTCATGTCAACAAAAAATTGAAGACCTCAACAAACTCAAGAAACATGAAAAACAAAAAGCTCAGAGAAACTGAAATGCCATATGATATCATCAGATGCAATATACCAATCCCATTAAACCATTTTCAATTAATTTTACCTAAATTGAACCCTTAAAAATCGTTTAAGAATAAATTGTAAATCTCCCACGGCTAAAACTATGTCTTAGCTGTTGAATCATGGAATTCAATATAAGGTAGCTGACCTGCAAGAGCAAGACTATGATAAGCACCAGTGGCAACTCCAACGAACTTGAGCCTCTCATCCGCTGATTTATCACAAGTGTCAAACTTGACCCGAACCGGAAATAAATCATCGGATTCAGAACCTCTACCGAGTCGCCCGAACATTCCTCTTCCCCAAGAATACACACACCCATCCCCTGCAACATGTACCCACCGAAGCTTAATTGGAACCCACAAAATCAATCATGAAGAAAATAACAAACCTTGTAGGTATGAATATTGAATTCATGTGCAAAACTTACCAGTAAGAGCAAGAGTATGAGATTCACCGGCAGCAACGGCGATAACTTTTCGTCGCAAATTGACGGAATCTGGAAGGGTTCCGGTGCCGTCCATTGTTTGCAGAAGGTGGATAAGAGTGCACAGAGGTTACAGTGAGATCAATTATGACAAAAACAAGTGGTGTCAGCAGTTGATTGGCTGATAATGAACTGCTTTATATATGGTTTTTGGGAATCAGTGCCACTGACTAAATGGGTAATTATCCTTAAATACAGTGCTAAATTTGGAGAAAACAATTCTGAATACAGTACGAAAGGAGATGCACATGGGAAACATCTGTCGTCTGTCATTTTTGTTTTTCTTGTTCCCTTCGGCTTTCGGTTGATTGTCAATTTAAGCAATTATTAAAAACAATTGGAAAAAGTATATGTGGTCAGCCTGTGCATACGGGATTGAAATGAAACAGCCTCTGGACATTGAAATGGATCAGTTGGTTGAATTATATTGCCATTGGCAAAGAGAATTTACAGTTTTGGTTGCCTATTGTTTCTATTACAAGACAAATCGACAAGGTAAATTACAACATGTGTTTGCCAAACCAAACATTTCCAATCAAATACAATTCCCTCCTAAGAGAAAGAAACAAATAGTACAACGTAAATTCAATTAAATAACAATCAAAACGTTCAAAAATTAAATCTAAACACATCTTTTCCTTTCAAATTCTTGCATGTAACACAACTTATTAATTCATAATTTGAAGTTATGATTGTATTTACAAATGGATATTCATCAAGTAAACTTCTTGATGATATGATCTTATCGTTAATCAGACCCATGCATGAAGATCTAACCACCACAGAGACGACCCCCGCCATTCTCAGCCGTATGATCATCCTCCTGGCTTACAAAGGCTGCCAAATTCAAATATTCCTTATCATTCTTATCCTTCCACCGCGCTCGACAAATCACACAACTCGCAGCCCTCCTTCCTCTGCTCCTCTTCCAACTCATCCAGCAGTCTTCGTGAATCAAATTCTTGCATGTACCACAAGCCACCAATCTCTCTTCCTTCCCCTTCCCCATCTCGTCAAGACATATAGGACAAGTCCCTCCATCTTCAACAGGTCCAGCCGAACCGTTAGTATTATTACTATTAGCATTCCTTACCCGAAAGAAAAGCTGGTGAAATCTCTCTCGAAGGGTAGCCCCCGCCATTGCTTCAGCCGATGTAGGCGTACTAAGTAAGCGGATGAGCTGGCAAGGACGGAGAGTCCTCCTCCGTAGACACGTGTCATCGACAGAAACACCGAGGACTCTTATAAACACAAATAACATGTGTTTGCATGGAGTTATCCGATCAGGGCACGTGCATGAGGGGCTGGGGGATAAGTTCACGGTGTAAACGTTCCCAGTTGCGCCTAACACGAAAAAGAGAGAATCAGACCGGTGGAGGAGACGCAGCTGATGGCGAAGAGCCCGTGCTATCCGGTCTGTGACTGGCTGTGTGAGTCTGAACCGGCGGCGGTGAGATTGCTCCGGTGGCGTTGAACTGGAAGCAACAGACTCCATTTCTTGCGAATAGGCGAGGCAGCTACGCACGTGGACGTTAAATTACGGTGGCAGTTGAGTTTACGTGTGAATTTTAGAGCTAGGAATGTGTTTGTATCAAGCTTTGTAAGGGAATATTTGCGGTTAAGATTCTTTGTCTGGTACTGTTGGACACGTGAAGGATTCCTGTTGGGTTGAGAATTCCAAACCTTGACTCTGTGCATATGAAGGTTGACCGCAAGGCACGTTATCAGCCGGTGGTAACTGGTAATATGCAAAACGTGGCAGCGCGACACCAGACTTATGACTTGTGCCGTTTGATTTAAACATAACGGAGCTCGGAGATGCAAATATAATGTGAGCGTGAGATGCGCACGTACGTACACCCGTGCCTTCTAGAAACATCAAATACTTTATCCAAATCAGTATAAATACTACAAGAATTTACTTATATATAAAGATTTAGATGAAACGATAATATTACGTTAATAAATTTAATATAATTAAATTATTTAATTAATAAATTAATATAATTTTATTAATTAATAATAAATTTAAATAATTAAATCATAATTTTATTAATATTGTAAAAAAAGTATTAAATTTTTTATTTTTTTAATAAATAAAATTTTATAATTTTATTATTAAAAATTATTATGTGATAAGAATTTTTTTAAAAATTAAAAAAATAATATTTATATTTTATATTAGAAATTAATTATATTAAAATAAAGTTTGATTTAATATACTATAAATACTTTTTATAAAATTAAATTATAATTTTTTTATTTTTATATTTATTTTTAATAAAATATTAATATATAATAAAATTAAAAATCAATCATTTAAATAATAAATTTTATATTTTAATATATAAATTATAAAATTTAAATTATTTATTATTAATTATATTATACATTAATATTAATTAAAATATATAAATTATATTTTAATCCTATAAAACTAAATTAAGGGTAGTTTTGTTATTTTGTTCATCCAAGTTCGGAAACAGAGAGAGTTGAAACAAAACGACACTGCGTCTACTCGACCCCGAACAAAAACCACCATTCAAAACGATATCGTTTTATCTCTTTAGTCCTCACCTTTCCCATTGTCCACCGTCTGTCAAATTATTCACAGCACAGACGATAATCAAGTTTTCGACGATGTGGGGCACGCATCGGAACACTTCTCAGCTTTCAAAGAAGGTACTTAATGAACCCTTCTTGTTGTTTCAGCAATCAGTAATAATTTTCTGCAGTTTGGATGCCGAGAAACTTGTGGAAAACTCTGAATGCTTGTGTCTCATACATGACCCCAGTACTAAACCCACTTTAATCCGCTAAGTGGATTGTTAATTAAGTTTTTTTTGTTACTGTTGTTTGATTAATTTGTTTATGCTTTATCAGAAGCACCAGAAGCAAGAAAAAGAATGGTTAGCAGTGAGTTTCAGGCCAGAGAACTTCATTCCGGGCCTTGTCATTGGCTTCGTTTTCGGTATGTTATTGGACTTATGCAAGCCTGCTAAGACTCCTACAAATAGGAAAATTTTCTTACCGGGCAAGGTCCAAGAACAATTTTCAGTCTCAAACACTGGTGACCAAGACCTCAAAATGGTTTGTTTAGGTGCTTCAGCTCATTTTGTTATTGTTTTCTTATTTGAATTGGTTGAAATTCTCATCATGATTTTTATTTTTACTGTTATACTTCCAATTTGGTCCGATACGCATTGACAAGTAAAGATAGAGCCAGTTTTGTACCCGGATTTATCAAATTTATGTGGTTGTTTTAGCTTTCCTTCATACTTTTATGTGTGTAATTTTGGCAAACTGCTTGGAGCAGGTTTTGGTTGTGAGGCAAGACCTTAAGATGGGGTCTGGAAAGGTTGCATCACAGTGTGCTCGTAAGATATTCAAACTAGTATAAAAAAGATTGATGGTCTTGCATTTTATTCAATTTTTAGTTTACACTTCTTGTCACTCGTACACCTGCTGATACAAGGTGATCCTTGGTTGCATATTGGTAATTAGTTGACTAAATATTCTATTCATGAACTTGCAGATGCAGCCACTGGCATGTATGCAGAACTGATACAAAGGTATGCATGTGCTGGTAGTTGGTGTCTTCTGTTAATTGAAGCCCTGAAGTTCTTCTAATCGTCAAAAACTCTTTTGACAACAAAAAGCTGTGTTGTGAAAATATTCAGAAGTTTAGATCTGTGAATTTGGCTATCAATTCAAGCTTGCCCTAGTTTCCTTGCGACTTGTTTTCCTCAATTGAAAGAAATTTTGGGATTTAATGACTTGACTGAATTTTTGAAAGATTGCAAGAACTTTGTAGCCTATCAATGGTAAAAGAAAAGATAAAAATCCTCTTTCCTATTTGTTTTATTTTCCCAGGGTTGATTGCTAAGCTTCAGAATATGATATATATATATATAATATTGTTTCCCTCAACATGAGGACAGCACTTAACCAGATGTAAATTACTTATTTTGCATTCTGGAGTCAAAATTGTTTCACCTTTGCAATTTTCGAAGTTTTCCACCTATTATATTTGAGTGACTGTTGGATTATCGGTTCACAGTTGCATCATTTGGTATGCATTGCAGTGACCGGTCAGTTTTGCGACAATGGGAGCAATGTGGGCAACCCAAAATAGTTGTTACGTGCAAGAATCAACAAGAAATGTAAGAAGGTGATTTCATTGTGCACATTGTAGTTTTCAGTCCAATGTGTGGCAATGTGCATGTCTTATTACTGAAAATTTTCTTTTTGTTGGCTAATTATGGGACAATTAATTCTATCCTTATCAGGAATAAGCTGAGGGAAGCAGCTGAAAACATTGGCCTGCCAACTTTTGTTGTTGCAGATGCAGGACGGACACAGGTATCATTTGGTGTACTATAAACATATAATCAACTTGAAGTAGCTCTAAAACAAATAACTAGAAAATAGCAAGTAAAATTCAAATCCTTGAGAGTGTTGATCTGTAACTCTTTGAATAAGAAAATTGCTCACAAGTGCATTACATACAGAGAGAGAGAGTACATACAGAGAGAGAGAGATCTATCATTTTATGTGTTTATGTGAGCACTGTTATGGTTGGGTTTGTATTCTCCGAAGGCAGGTTGTCATCTCTGAGATGTGACTCAAACTTTTATTATTGTTCTGGAACTAGTGTTCCTGATTATGCAATTATATTTCTGCTGGTGGCGTTGATCCCTTTTTGGAGATTTTTTAGATTATGTCATTGGGTGCGAGCTTAGCATGTGAAGGAACTAGGATATGTTTGGAGGCAACTTCTTTTAATAGGGAGTGTATGTTGAGGTGGAGAAAAGTGCATAGAAAAAATTCTAGCTGTGATTTTGAGATATTGTTTCATGCAGGTTTCAGCTGGGTCAAAAACAGTTCTTGCTATTGGACCTGGTATGCTCCATTTCGGTTTGCAGCCTCTTTTTTTTTAACTGTTCTTTTGCCTTTCTCTAGTATGATTGCCTTTTCTTTTGCTGATATCAGTTGACATTGTAGGATGGCATATGAAAAATAGTAGCTGTGCATCTTTTGTGGTTATTACAATTATTGGATCAGATTCTTTTCCTGAAATGTCTTATGATCTTACCCATCAAAAAGCTTCCTATTAACTGCCCATCATATTCGAGCAAAACCAATGCATTTTTTATTCACAATGTCCACGTGTTTCTTTGAGCAGGACCAAAAACTTTAGTGGATTCCGTATCAGGGAAACAGCGCTTGCTCTAGCAGTGTTGAAGTTACAAGGACTCTTTGCTTAAATATTTCAAATGACAATGCTAAAAGAGCAAGGATGATTTGACCAAATATTTCGAGTTCCTGGTTCATTTGCTCTATGATAACCATTTCCTTGTCATTTTCTCACAAAAAAGGCTTCTTTCCTTTATACCGGCCAGAAATATAAGGTCAAGGGTGGTTGGTTTTCACACCACACTTCAAGTAGTGGTGGAATTTTCTGCATTTTTCTTTTGGAGGGATGTTGTTCATTCGAATTACGATGTTACCTTAGACTGCTTTTACACTAACCAATGAGAGAAGTTATGTAATAGAATGTTTAATCGCTGGTCACATTTAGATCACTTCCCAGCGGAACTTCCCATTTGTATGTATTGGAATTTTACTTTTTCCTCTGCCCTTGACATTCATTCTCTACTGTTCAGTTATTTCCGGTGCACCGGAACATTTGTAAATGTTTGAAACTTTTGAAGGGAATTTTGCAGTTTCATAGAACTGCCCTTCTTCTGTATTTAGGATTTGATTGTCACTCAAATCTGGTGTTTCAAAAACTTCTATCAGTCCTTGAAAACCCCAAGTTCCATGGATACCAAAAGCAACTCATCTCCTTTGGCCCAGCAATCAGAAGGTATAAATGGAGATTATGCCATTAGTTTCTGTCTTCATTTTTAATAAATAAATAATTTAATATAATTATTTTTAATACATAAATCTGTTTTTTTATTTTTTAATTTTCTTAAATAATTATATTGTTTTAATTTTATAATTAAAAATAATTATACATTTTTTTTTATAAAATATTTAACATTTAGTTAATAGATATTAAATTAATTATAATTATATTATTTAATAATCGTTCTTAATTAAAATTTTAATTTGGAGATACAATTATTGGCTATATTGGCCTTTATTCACACGCAGAAATGCGAAACCCCTCAAAAACCCTTATTTCCTCCTCCTCCTCCCTGTTTCTCCCAAAACCCTTAACATTTAGTATTGTCTTGCTTCCCTTCTCCAGAAATGGCCTCTCGCTACAGAGCTATATCGAAATCAACTCACTTTCTCCTTAAATCCACCGTCACCAGACCTACGATTAAACCGAACCCTTCACCTTCTCTGCTTTCCCCTCGTGCTTCTCCCACATTCTCGAGGTAAGCTCCTCAAACTGTATATGATGACCATTTCATTTTGCTCGAAACTGAACTTTTGACAGCTGGAACTTGTAATTCTGGTCATTTTCTTTAATAGGGTCTGTTCAAACTGTAAAAGTTTTGGAATTTTGTTGGTTATTTTATTCTTGTTTGAATTTTCAGGTCTGTTCATCAACTGGGTTGTATTCAGTCTCTGCTTCCTCTTCACTCAGCCGTTGCTTCAGCTAGGCTTACTTCGTGCCTCGGTCTCGATTCAACGAACTCGAGGTCGTTGTCTCAGGGTATGCTCTGCAGTGCAAATCCAGGAGTTTGATAATCTCCAAATCTTTTGTGTTTTGTTTCTGTAAGCAACTTTTTACTCTAAAATTAAATGTTCTGGTTACCAGTCTTTAAATGCTTTTTTTTTCGTAGCAGTAGTTTCAAACTTAATATGCAGATGAGATTAATATGCAGGCGTTTTCAGGTTAACCTGTTCCTAGATGACACAACCTTCCCGCCCATATGATTTTTGCCTGATGTTACCGTTACCAAGTAAATTAGGAACGCATAAGAAGAAAGTATCTTTTTGGATTATCGCCTTGTTGATAAAGCTGAGGATAGACTACATATTTAGTTACTCTTGAAATGCCTGAACATCCAGTTTAAATAATGGTATTGATGGATGACCTGAGGAGTATGGCAGAGCCCTGAAATTTTTTGTCATCATTGGATTTATGTTGTAGAGCTAGATGTTTTGGAGTAGATGAATTATATGAGAAGGATTGACAGTTCTATTGATAGCTTTGCACCTTAGGAATCACCTGATTTTCTTAGGTTTTACATGATAGAACAAAACTGACAGTATATGGGGAAATTAGACAAACTTGTGGAACATAACAAAGTGTATTCTTACAAGCATGGAAAGTAAGTTTTCCTTTGCTTTGCTGCCCCATCTTCCTGGGTGCTTGATACTAGGAGCAAGCTACAACATTTGACTTCCTCTTGGGATATTTCTCAAGCTGCACAAGATAATATTGTAGATTAAGTATATTTGCACAGACAGTCAAAGTAGTTTATCCTTTCAATTTTATGCTTGCAGTTAATTGCATAATTTTTTATTGTCACCAGACTATCTATCTTTTCCATCTTTTTTAATACTTGCCTATTTTCTGGCCATGATAGTTCTTTCTTGGAAAAATTGTTGATTTTCTGGGGGTTGTAAAACCTGGAGTATCTTATCTCTGTGATGAAATGCAATCTGTGTACATGTGTGTTTTATAAAACATATGTTTCTCTTGATATTTTGCTTAGAAATTGACTGAATTAATCTGAAGTTAAGGAGTTTGTAAGTTTTGTAAATTCGCTCACAGAGAGAGATTCTTTTGATTATGACCTTTATTTCATATATTCAACTAAATTGATACAAGTTTATAAAGCAAGACTGTAGGAGGATAATCTACAGATTGTATCACATTGAAGTACGGAGATTAGCTCTATGGATTGCATGCAGACTCCGGTAATTTGGGTTTTACTGTCCATGCAATTCTCTTAGAATTAGAAGCAATTGGGTCAATGGAATCAAATATCCCCATTGTATTTCAATCTCAACTGCAAAATGGGCTTGTCCACTTTTTGGTTCGATAGATGGATATCTATTGTCATATGGTTAGTAAATATCCCCATTCTCCTTTTTTTAAGTTGAAGATGAATTGTAGGCTTCTGAAGTGATATAAAAAATTATTCTCGTAAGCATCCATTCCTCCATTTCCTTTGATGTGTGATAATAGAGTTGATATTATTAACAAAGAAATAACTCTTGTTATGCTTTCTTGGGTTTAGAAGTATTGATATACCAATCAGTAATAACTTAGAAGAAATTAAAGTTTTTTGAATTCTGTTGGAGTGACAACTTACAGTTGGACTCTACCAGAAGAGAAGATGATTAGTCTGAAGAAAGGAAAGATTGAATAACTTGTATTTACAGGCTTTCAAGTGTTGAAGATATTGGGTTAGCCTTAAGCCTGAAAAAGAGTTCTTATAATTCCTTCATGAAGCTGTATAAAGGTTTATAATTGTGACTCTGTGAAGTAAAAAAAAATTGACATAATGTTATTATTTAAATATTATAAGAAACTAAAACTTAGCCAAGTGTTTAATCTGTTTATACACAATATCAACTATCTCAATGAAACTTTCGGAAATTTTGAGGCTTTAGATTTTCAAATAAAAAATAAGGAGATTGAATTTTATATGAAAATATAGCAGTCATTACCAATTCATTGTAACTCGGTTGGACTTGGGGCAAGTTTTTTGTCTGTGCACTCTTGTAGTTGTTGGTGGTTCATTGTTTGGGTTATTTCTTGTCATTTCATAACTGCTTTGATGTGTGTGTATTCTTTTTTTTTCCCCCCCTTTTTCCTCCAATGTTTCCTAATGTCTCTTTTCTTTGCCTTTGTGGCTTGTTTCTTAATAAATCTTGATCAAGGAGGTTTACTTGTTATTTTATTGCCAAGTTTCAACTTGTGGTTGTTCAGTCATAACCTCAGAGGCAGCTACTTAACTATTTTGCTATTTATGAAGAACAGTTAAGCACTTAAATTTTAATTCTGTTTTGGTTGACTTCTCTACTCGATGTGACTTTGTTGATTGTTTAATATCAAGTGGCTCTCCAATGATATATTTGACTTGCCAAAGCTGTTTTGTTATGCTAGCTTTGCTAGAGCAAATTAATGCTAATTTAATCTCTTCTTTTTAATTTTTTTTATCTCATATTATACAGAGCTCGGTCTCAGTGTGCCGCGATAAGAGGACTGTAAGAAGACATGGTTGATGGGTCAATGCTTCTCTTCTTGTGATGTCCCTTTCATTCTCAGTTGAAGTTAATTGACAGTTCTGTATGAAGGAGACACATATAGCTGCAACAATTCAATTCTCAACTATTTTCATATTTTCATTGAGTTGTTGCAATTTCATAAAGTTTTAAATCCAAAATTTTAGAATCTTATCATCAGAATTTGAGTATGATAGCTCAATTTATTATGAGGCATTTGTTTTGTTATGGTGTTCCGGGGATTCAATATATCAAGTGGGTATGTGATTCCATTTTTCATTTGCTCTCTTGTTACAGTCAAAGAAAAGCTCCCAAGGATGCTCAGTAGCAACTAGTTTAGCCCTGTTGACTGCAGAATTATTTATAGGCCTTGTACAGAACATGCAATATAATAACAAATAAATCTCGTCAAGCTTCATCTGTAAGGATGCATTGCAGAGATAATGTAATGTTTGGGAGAAGCACTCATTAAAAGAAAGACTTAATAGATAAGGAAGGGAAGGGAAGATGGGATAAGGCAAGGCAATTAGAACAAGAACAGGAAGGTCGCAGGGGCACGTGAGAAAGTGGGTAGGTTGATGAGATGACGGTTGAAAGTCCTGCTGATCTTTGAAAAAAGACGTCGGCTATGGCGCCCATGTCTCCATTCTGATTATTCATTTGTATGTGGGCCTTTCTTCCCTTGCCCTTCTCGTTCATTTATCAATCTTTACACTACCCAGTTGTAGCTCTGGCTCTTGCCGTGGGTGCCTGCATGAGCGTGACAGGGTAAATTGATTGCTTGAAATGGCAAACTTGCAGGGGGGGTTGAACATGTACGTAACCACGTCAGACAAATTCAAGTTTCCTGAGACGGAGAATCACTGCTGACCATGTTGGGGCAATTGAGATAAAAATTACAAAAATAAAAAATAATAATAAAAAAGGGGTTGGCTGGCACTGGCAATGACAAGAACAAGTCAGTGTCAGCAGCAGAGGTTTGTGGAAGGAAAGACATGACCTTTACAATGTAACATGGAAGCATCCATCCATTCCTGCTCCTCCTCCATGCACGGATTGGATTGCACATGCTATGTGCATGACTAACAATTCTTCATTAATTATTTCATTGCAGATTTAATTAATTAATTATACATAATTAATTAATTACTGAGACTAACTACTGACTTCGTGAGGTGAGGTGAGGTGAGGCATGGACGAAAAGGCATGTGACCACCGCGAACCTCGCTTCAAATATTAATACACAGATCCAAATCAATCTACCACCACCGCAGTGCTGGTAACTATGCATCAAAACAAGCAGACCCTAGATGTGGAAATGGCAGTATTCATTATTTTACATTAAAGAACAGGCAGGACTTGCCTATCACATATGGATTAGCATTGCCTGGGATTTCAATTTCAATTTGCCCATAAGGAGTATTGCTTCTCAAAAATCATGGCATTATTCTTCCATGAATGAATCTCTGCATCTCAATCTCCACTCACATGGTGCAACATTACATGTCCTTGCTTTAGCAAAATCTAAATTCATTTTCTGGGCATAAATTAAATCAATATTCATTCATGTTCTTTCAACCCAGGTTAATGCATTGTGTCGAGAAATTGTAGTAAATGAAATGGAATGGAATCACATGTTCACGTGATGGGTCTGCATGGAGGTTGGGGGAAAGCTTTGCACTTGAACCATTATCAATTTTCATTTTCTTACTATTATATATATATATATATATATATATATACACCCATCGATTAATCGCCAACAGGGTTTTCAAGTAGCAGAAAACGATGTCTGTTAAGTTGTAACATTCTCTGTAATTTGGCTACACCAGATTTTCACTGGAATTCATGTTGAGTGGGACATTGCTGTTAATCGGGTCATCTTCCTTTGCTCACGTGCTATTGATTATCAGTTGAAATTAATTTAATAATAAAATTTTTAATTTTAATTTTTTTTTAACATTATTAATTAAATAATCTTACCACTTCTTGAATTATACTAATCTCATAAAACCCTTCTTCTTCTAAAAATAACAAACGCAATGTACTAAATCTTTGCAGCATTTCAAACCATGAACACTGAAGCAATTACTAAAAATCTATCATGAATTTAGACTTGTTTAAATTATTTTATGTGATAAAGTCTTTTAAATACGACTGTTCTGTCTAATTCTTTCTTGTTTTATCTTGTCCGGTTACCAGATTCCAAAGCATGGAGGACAGGAAAATGAAGTCTATCTGCTAGAAATGTGACAATGACACTTTGAAAATCAATTCTCATGCAAGCCAAAAAATCCTTGATTATGAAAATTTTGGTCTCCAGAGTCTGCCCAGAAGAAAAGGCAATGAAGAGATTCTACCGAAATTCAAAAGAGTTAGGCAAAATTACTCCCTAGTAGAAATTAGAAAGTCACTAACGAATTTTGCCACTAACTTAAACCTCGAAAATTAGAAAAACCTTCCCAGAATTTTCCTATTCTAGCAGCCACTAGAGTAGCTAGATCATATAAGCTGCCTGAAATCGGGTCCGACGTGTGGGTGGATCAAGTAATCGTCGCCGTTTGATATGTCAAACATCATACTCTGATGGTGATGGTGGTGGTGCATGAACTGCTGCTGGGTCCTTAACATCTCTTTCTGACGCCTCAGCTCAAGCACCTTACGGTGCGAATTTGAGTGTTTTGTAAGCACAAACGTAGGGCTAGCAGCCGGCCGGTACTCGGGAACAAGCCTCCCTGACTTGTATCTCACTCCACAGGCATTGCAAAGAGTCTTCGGTCCCATAGGCCCCGTACGCCACTGCGGCGTCTTATCTGTTGCACAATGCAGGCACTTCCGGCCTTCTCCGTTTCCTTCATCACCGCCGTCCTTTTTCTTCGAGCCAGCGGCTTTCACACCTTTTTTTCCAGAACTTTGCAGTGGCGGTGGTGGCGGGCCCGCGGCAATAACTTCGGGCGCAGAAGATGAAGTTGTCTGGCTGAGCACAAGAAGGCGGGAAGCCCAGTTGCCAGGGGCTGCTCGGGACCTCTTGCTGCGGGCCTTGGCTGGGACCGCCAATTCCTGGTGGAACATCGGATTGTTAGGATTCGTATTAATATTGTTGTGGTTGCTATCGTTTATTCGGTTTGGCTCTTGCTGGAATTGGCGGGTTTCGGATGAGTCGTCCGACCGCGCTTTCATGCCCGATATCAGCTGGACCTTTTGCAGGTCTTCGCAGGAGAATGATTCCTCCACGAAATTCGACAGCCATTCGAGCTCAGCCAAGTCGTCGTACTGAATCAAACATAACAACTATCAGCCATGTGAGAGGTTTTCTTTTTTTTAAAAAAAAATATTACCAGAAAGCAAACGATTTGGAAATTTGAAATGGATAAAGCATCATATTTGCTTTGATAAAGAAACTGTGGTTATGGTACGAGCTGCTTTCTGCAAATCGTCATGCAGAGTTGTTGACCATTTTAAATATAAAAAATATAATTTTTTAAAAAATAATAATAACGTTGAGTTCATGAAATATTTAATTTTCACTATCATAAACATATAAATAATCTGAAATTTAAATTCATATTCGTAAATTATTTGCATTTAATGAATTACCGGTACGCAGAGGTCACTGGAGAAGTGACCGTCAGAGAAATTCCGACACCCGACATCGCCAGCAAAGTTGGGCTCGCACCCGGAAAACGATGAGGAATTGCAGCTATCAACGACAGTCACAGTTGAAGATTCCGTAGAATTTCTGGTAACGTTGTCAAAAGCAGCAGCACCAGTGCCACCAACGTCGGTAAGAACAGCGTCTTCGTTGGAGAAGTCCAAGAGCTCCTCAACAATAAAATGGTCACCGCCGTTAGTCTTGGAATCAAAAGAGTGGTGTTTTTCAGCTGAAAATTGCGAACAATAGTTTCCCTGAAAGAATTCTGGTGCTTCCATAGCTGAGCTCCTTTCCTTTACAGCTCACGTTAAGGTAGCAAATTTAGGAAAAGGTAAGAACAGAAGAGTACAGTCAGAAGAATGCGATGAGAGAAGTGTAAGCAGTTGTGGTTCTGCGAAGAAACAGAGGGGTTATTTGCTTGTGAAGGGGACAGGCGGACAGCTAAAATGGTGGATTTTGACGAGGACCAACCAAAAATAAATAAATAAAGTTTTAATGGGAAGAAATAAAATTGAAAATTATTTATTAAATATATTTATATTTATATAATTAAAGAGACTTTAATTCAATTAAAGGAAAAATCTTGTTCGAAATTACTTTTGTACCCTTTTCCTTTTGTGGGCTTTTTCTCCTTTTTTTTTATTTTGTTAACCAATTGTATCCTTTTTAGGTTAAGAAGGTAAATTCCAATTATTGACGCAAGGAACCGTGCAATAATTTGATCCTTGCGAATCGATCAAAACTGTTGAAATGTTCAAATTCGTTGTGCCCTAAAACTATGATACTTGTCTGTTTAGGTCTTGGTTTCAGCGGCTGGCCCGCACATTGTTTCAGGAATGAAATTTACGGCACGTGATGATGATTATCATTATCATAACCCCTGTTGTACAACAATGATCACTGCACGTACTCGCACACAATCATTATACATATGTTGCTTGCGATGACCGTCACGCACTTGGACAATATAGTAAATTCGTAATCCACTCATAAACACTGTGTACGTGACTTAAAGTGGCAACAAACAATTGATGCAGCAAAATATTTCTTTAATTGGATGACTGGGAAAACTGGTAATTAACAAAATAATTAATTATGATTACGGGAGATTAAGTGTTCAAATTCAACTCCTCAGGAACCGATCTAGCAGGTTTGCCGCTGCTTGGGCTTGTGCATTAGCTTCCAAGTTTACAGACCGATTCCTCTGCTTTTTTATTTTCCTCGGGGATCACGCTTTCATTTTATTTTATTTTATTTTTTAAAAAAAAATCTCTGCTAATTAGATTATTATAACGAAACACCACTTGTAAGCACGACGTTTACACCTCAACTCGATAAAAATCAACGGTCATGACCGCCCCAACGTGTCCCCCGCTACCCACGTAGGATTACGCGGTTAATTTTGCGTTGTACTTTTATTACCGTACACCGTAGTTTGGCGTAACAGACATGCGTGGACAGAACCGAGTAGGGCCAGTGCGTGCAAGTCTTGTTGCTCGAAAATGGGACAAGGTGTTACCGTCTGTACGTATTTACCAAATAATGTCTATTTTTGTAATTTACAATTTATTTTGACCTTTTTATGCTTGAATTAAACGGAAAGCCTGGAAAAGCGAAGGTACCCGGATCATTGCTTGGCGTGGAGGTTTCCATTTATCCAAGAGATTTTTTTTTCTCTCTCTCTTCTTTTATCTGATATTTAATTTGTTTATTATTTTTTGTTATTTAACTGATTTTTGCATGTGTGGTGTCCAAGTTGCACGTCATAGAGGTGGAGGTCGGTGTCAACAACCCACGTGAGTGCTTCGCTCGTGTCAAGAGCCAAAACAGCGGCGCCGATACCACGTGGCAAGAAACCGCATTGTCATTTCCGGAGATGCATGACTGCACGTGCCGGACGGTAGCGTGAGTTGTGGGCTAACGCACGTGCATTCAGAGATTTCATTCCTTGAGGCATGAACAGAAGTAAAAATGTAAGGCGGTGAAACAGGGAGGAGCAGGCCGACAGGCTTCAATGCCAAGCCCTTTGGCTTCCTTTCTGGCTGAGAGAGAATGAATGAATTGGGAAAGGGAAGGACAAGTCGGATGTTACTCCGACGCCATTGCCAGCCAACCATACTGCTTCGTGGCTAAGTAAGCGATACTTTGATTCTCTACTCTTGTTAAATGCAAACCGGATGCTAGCAAAGCAACTTAAGAACTTTGTTTTAAGTAATTACAGGTAGTGGCATGACTGCCATTGTCTAATATAATTGGAACAATCAAGCGGAAACTTGGGCCTTGGGATCTTGTTATGGGCTTTAACCATACATGGGCTCCTTGGTGGTCCATCATTGGCCACACTATTTAGAATAATATTATTTTATTGAATTTTTGATCAAAATAGCTCAATTTTTAAATTTATTTACAATTATAACCCATTTCAAATCAAAATTTAATATTTAAATGAAATTATTTTTAATTATTTATTTTGCATTTCTATCAAATACTTAGTTTATTCGATAAAATTTATTGAGAAAATACTATTTATTATTTTTTTTATAAATATTATTTTAAAAAATTATCACAATCATATTTAAAATGAATAAATTATATATAATAATTGATTTAAATTTATTTTAAAAATTTTATTTGTATTAAAAAAATCTAAATCAAAATCAAAATTTGTGCTGTGACAAAAATAGGAAAGAAAGAAGGACGGGTATTTTTGTCTAATAACTATTAAATATTTAGCCCTAAATATTAAAAATTTAGAACTACAGCCACAAACACAAATGTGGTTAATATTTAGGCCATTTTAATTAAAAATTCAATCTTATTATTATTATATTTTTATAATTAAAGATAAAATTATCTTTGCCATATTGAATTCTTATTATCACGAGATAGATCTTGTAGCTTCCTAAATCCCACTAGAAGGCAAAGATAGGTACTTGGTCGTTACGACAGATAATGGGACCTATTTGTTGTAAAAATAAAATTTTTTCATTATGTGTAAAAATATAACAAGTAAGGGTCCAGATGTTATTACGCAGACCATTTTCGCACATTCTTTCAATTTTCCTAAACCCGGTTCTCTACCGGTTCGGGTTGGAACTTTGAAAACCATTGTGGAAACGCATCGGGCGGAACCAAGTTACCAACAAATTCAAGATCATTCGCTAACCGGTAAAATCACCAGATCCATTGGAAACCGAGCAGAAAATGGAGTGGGTAAATCGACTGGTATCAGAGCCCTATTACGTCTCCCATTTTCTCGCTTTCTTCTCTTATTTTATAGTTCGCAGCTCTGCTGCCGGAGTTCTCTCCTCGCACGTTATTGATTATCTCTTTTATCGGGTAATCCGATTCTCCTCAAGCAATTTATTGGCGCCGTTTCTTATTTGATGTATTTATTTAATTATTTATCTTTTCAGGAGATTCAAGCTATTCTGGCCTTTGCTGTGTTAGTTGCTGTTAAGGTATGGTTCTCGTTTAACGGTTTCCTTTTGTTGGCAATCAAAGCTAAATTTACGCATCTTAACTTGAACAAGATGAGATCGATCAAAGCTTGATTTGTAAAGAGTTGTCCTTTCAATTCCGTTCCCGGAAATGGACGGAGAAACGGTGGCAAACGCGCCCGGCTCAGCATCTAGCGCCGTGGGATTGTGAGCCAGCCGCGCGCTTCACACAAACTACCTCGAAAAACATTCGCTGGCTACTTGTGGCTATCATTTCTAACATTCGACGTGAATGCTTTTCATAAATAGCTGAAATAGGGGTAGCTTATGACAAGACAGTTGCTGATGTAATGGCTTGACTGGAAATCATATGATTCAGTTATCCCTATTAGATTTTCGAAGTGTAGCGCGCAGTTTATTCTATATTATTAGAGGTGGCTTCAGTCTTGATTCTCAAAGGGTTAAACCTTACGAATGGGCTGAAGTTTCTATACAGCAACAAGCACAATTTGGGATATTTTCATCTCAATTTTTGTTGTTTTTGCAAACGTGAGTGTCTAGATCACATTGTATGGAATTTTGGATAAAATTATAAGAATTTGAAATGAAAACAGTACCATTTATTGCAGAATGTGTGCGTGGTGTGGGGATGGTAAGGTGCTGCATTGTGATTTGGTTACTAAGTGTACATTTTGTATTTGCAACAGATAGTGAGAGAAGAAGCATGGGAGGAATTTATTGCCAATATACTATTTTATGCAAAGGTGATCACTTTAGAATGCTGTTTCTGGCTTCTTATTTTTGTTTGTTTTGATTGTGCATTAGCCTCACCTTGATTGTACATCTTTTAAATTAAGGAGGCGACGAGGGATACGTAATTAATATTAATAGTAAATTTGAAGTCGTTAATTTAGGATCCTTTTATAACATGTATCTCTTATATCTTTTGACTTGAGTTGGGTTTCATTTGTTCAGGTTCTTCTGGTAGCTACGTCTTCATTAATTGATTACCATTTGGCTCTCTTGTACATGGTGGTATTTTTAGGTAGGCATTATTGTCTTATGGTCTGCTTTGATGTCTCAATTAGAAAATAAATTAACCATTTAACCAGCAGTATTGCAAGTTAGTTTATAATTGTCCTATTTGACATGTGGTTTGCTTTTTTGTATTTAAGTGTTGATGGCTTGAGGCCTTCGGGTCTTACTAAGTTTTTCTGTCATAAATATGGAGTTCATCGTATGTTAGAAATGTTAATCCTCTATCTGAATGTGCATGTTTGTTATGGTGTTCATTTTGGCAGTGATGTATATTTTAACCCAACAACCGGCCTTCCAAAAACTAGGTATGGAATAATGGGTTTGACCCTCATTGATCGTATGCACTTTGTCAATTATGAGAAAGACTTGCTATTTGAGGTGATGAACTCAATTTTCTAGGTACTTCAAGTAAATTAACCCCACTGCGGCTGGAAGCCTTGCTGACAGAAGGAAAAACGTCAAGATACTGGCTGGTTTGTAGTGCAGACTTGTCCTTGACTTGTTGATATTCAAGAATATGTGTTTGCTTTTCTTCTGATAGATGAACACTGATTGTGCGTACATGAAATTTTTGTCGCCTGTCAGTGTAAGTTTCCTTGATGCATGGAGACTGGCACAAAAATTCACTAATAATGGAATTAAAACATTGAAAGGCATGCTTCTTTGTAATTTAAGGGGAGGATTCAACAAATGGAAGTCAAGGAAAACATTTCTAGAATCTAGTTGATTCTACCTCCATAATATGTTCTTAACATTGAAGGAAACATTACTAGGCTTATTATTTGTTTCTCAGAATATTTTCCAGACAAATAAATGAATGGCATTGGAGACACATTTGCTTCTGAAGAAAACATTAAATAGAGTATTATGAACTTGTTTCCTGTTAAAAAGTTATTGTATAGAGTGAAATTCGTTGAAAAACCTTCAAATTTGCAATTTTCTCTTGTTTTATTGGTTGAAATGCAGCACATTTTATTCATATGCATACTGATAATCCAGGATAATACATATGGTCAACATTTTGTTTTAAGATAAGGTAGATAGCGTAAGCTTATAACTTGAAGATACATAGGTGAAACAGCCGGGTTTCTTGATGGGAATTTCCTAGGTGTTTTGAGATTTCTAAGCTTGCGAGTATGCTCAACAACTTGATTGCTTAGTGAAAGCACAAAATTTTCATCCAGTTGTACATGACCTTGACAAATTAACATGCCAAAATTGTGTCTCTATTTTCTGTTCAATCGACTTGATTTTTCTTGTTCTCATGAACAGATGACTAACTTAAATCTGGCAGGTTGAATTTCGCGCTCAGTGTTCATCCACCTGCGTACGTGCGAGTCGCTGCTTTCCTGAGCTCTCAATTACGTATGTTGGTTTTTCCTAGATAGTACTTTTCACTTACTGTTTGCTTTTATCTATAATTTTATTCTAATGTTGTTTCTCCATGGCAGATATTCAAACAAACTTTTATCTTTTGGCATAGTTGATCTTGGACTCTTCCCAAATGCTGCTGAGAAATTTGGAATATCTCTTGGTGGTAAAATATTGCAACCCTCTGTGATTTATTTTTTCCAATCTTCCTCTATAGAGATATGCCAGTAATTATACTCTTCATATTAATTGTCTTTTAGTTATTGTTAACTGGTATGGCAACCTTACACCTGTAGGGAACTTGGGACAACTTCCCACATATATATTATTTGAGAGTGCTGCTGAGATTAATCGATTTCCAGAATTCAGTTTTGAAGAAAAGCTTTCTCATCCTCCTATTACCAAGGTGTTTCCTATTGACAAATTACATCTAATGTTCATTCTTTTCTGCCGACAACCTTCTGGGGTCCTCTTTTACTTTGACAAAGGACTGGAAGGTTTAAACTTTTGATTGTTTTCTCTGATTCACTGGCAAGTGGGAAGCCCTTGGGCTGACAGATAGATAGGGCTTTGATAATTGTGCCATCCTAAGCATCTCAAGTTGCAATTAACTAACCTGAAAACTGAACTGTAAGGGTGCTTACTGGCATCTTATAGTGGGGGCTTCATTTCATCTCAATATTTTATGCTTAAAACTTTGAGGGCATGCCATTCCAGTGCAAGGCCCATAATAGCTCCCGTAGCAATAAAATGTACCAGGCCCGCGCCCGCAATGCAGGGCCAAGCAACTTGTTTTGACTTGGCTTTGGATGTTTGATTCTGAGTTGGAGAAAAGCATAGGCTGACGTCAAAGTCCTTGTATGCGTTTATTACCTTTTGGTTAAAATTGGCTGCAACTGCAAGTCTGCAACTCTGGGAAAAGCAGTTGTGCCCCTTGAAATGCAACGTGTGGAATTAAGTTTGGTACTAACAATCCCTTGCATTCAAAACTTGGGCAATGTTTAGGACATAGCCTTCTTCTGTCCCCTGGCACAATGTCCAAAAAAATGTTACTTCTAGATGAACTCTAGATGCAGTTTGGACCTTACTACTATTAGTAGTACCTCATAAGAAAAAAAAAGAGGGAAAGATAAATAAAAATTGTTAAAATTGTCAAGAAATTAACTAATATGAAAATAAATTCTGTTTCTCTTTGCTTTTCTTTTTTCTATCTAAGATCCAAAAGGAGGGTAAACAAAATATCTGTTTTTCCTTTCTGAATAATCTGCTGGTATTTCTGAGTATATGTTTCTATCAACTCTGCTAATTCTCCAGTTTTCTCTTTTCTGAATTTTTTTTCCTCTGATGGTTACATTGAATGTTGTAGAATATTAACATTGATTCTAAACTTATATGCATTGCAGAGACTTCTTGCCCAACATTTTCAGCTTGATCGGCTTCTCATTGAATATGTAAACGGCGACTAGGTGACCGACGTAGACCATGTTCTTCTTTTCCACAGTTATGTGTTACATTTCTTCATCATTTGATTATACTTTGTATAAAACGGGATTTCATTGATTCATTTTACAATTTTTGTCACTGAGGAAATTAGAATAGCTAGTAAGTCTGGTACGAGGTCAAGGAAATGGCCTGAAAATTGCACAAGGTTCAATTTTGTCTGATGTAATTGATTAATGTTTTGAACTAGTAGCTATATGTGCAAAGCTTTATGTACTCTCCGAAATAGAATTCATTGACTTATTTTTCTTGGAATATTGGCATTGCTTTGCCAGGGTCTACTGCATATGGCCGTAGATATCTTTTTTTGTTATGGTGCAAACCAAATTAAGTTGCACAATTTCTACCTCAAAATCAATTGTTTTGGAAGAAGTAAACACATAATGGTGAGACACATTGCCTCAATGCAAGGGAGTGTGCTCTTTACCACCCATAACCCAGCTACTTATTGCTTGAATGCGGATTTTTGGTGCAAAACACAAGGCGTTAAGTGCTCTTCGATGATGCTTAAAACCGTGTAAAACCCAGATGGAGGCAGCCTCTGAATTAAAAAACCTGGAACACAAAGTTTGGAACGTGCGTAATGCTGTAATTGGCCACGCTGTTTTTATTCAAGCCCACCCCACAAACAAGTTCTGACCAATTGAAGCTAAGAGCATTTTCTCACAAAGACCAAAATAGCCGAGTTGGTTGAATTTGAATCTTCTTAATAGCCAAGTCTAACTTGAGAAACTATTTCTCCTAGAAATCCGCCGTGAACAACGTATGGCAATTGAAACAGGCTCGTGCAAGCTGGAAAATTACGGACAGGCTAGCTCCTTGGACGAGCACGGATGCTTCAGTCCAAGATCAGCTTTCTCACGTTTAACCCGCCGAATTTGAACTCTTTGCAGGCGTCTTTTCTTGCACTAAAATGCTAATGCTGGGCTGACATGCTTTAATTCTGGCCCAAATATATAAAGGCAAAGGAGAGACACGCAAGTGAGGAAGCGCGTAAACACAACAGACGAACAGCTACTTAGCACCGAAATTTGCGTCACAGTAGAGTATAGTGCCGCCGCCGAATGTTTAGCTTTCATAAATATATTTTATTAGAAAAGAAAAAAAGAAGGTGACAGATAGCATTATCAGGAAATTCTTCCAATGCAGCGGGGCCACAGGCCTCTATTTCCCCGCCGAATAGTAGGACCCGCCATTTCCTTGTCGGCCCACGCTCAGACCCTCACCCCCCACTGACATTTCTCTCACTCCCATTTACTCGTGCTTCGCGTGGCTTTTGAGGAGCTCGTACGCAATGCCTGTTCACTACGCTGCTGCTTGCTTGTAGTTGCATCCATGGTTGAGAATGGGGTCGTATTGGAACCCCCCTTTTTTATTTGGTTATTGAAACTCGTAACTGTGTTATACATATGGATCCGGTGTAGTGCTGCCCACGGAAAAAGGAAAGTACAAACGTGTGATTAGAATAAAAATGGCAGGCTGGTCATGTTAATGAAGCAACAGATTTATCAATCCGACGATAAGATTTGAATTTTTTTTTCTTAAAAAAAAATCTTAATAATAAATAATTACTTTATTAATATACAATATTAATTATTATTTTATTAAAAAAATTAAAAAATAAAGGAATATTCTAGTACATTGAATTGATGCAATGTCCAGACCAATCATATTTTTCTTTTTTTTTGTCGTTTGTGAGCCCACAAATATTTATTTTTAAATATAAAAAATTGTAATAAATTAATTAATAGGTATAATCACATTAGACTTGGGACTGAAATTCTCTGACAGTGTGTTCCAATAATTAAATCGGCGCGTGGGTAGAGATAAATGGAAAAATATGTTACACCTGGGTGGCTGGTAAGGAGCACGTTGTAAAGAGGACCAGAGTCTTCATGCTTGCGGGGTCCACTAACAAAAGGGACCCACATGTGTGGACCACGCACCAGATATGGTCTGCAGCGTCAAGCACACGTTACAAATACGAATACGACACTTTTCAGGGCCCACATTTTCTCTGCTAAAAAATAGTAAAAGTAAACCAATAACCTTTGTTAGTGGCACGGTATTGCATGCATCAAAGACGCGAGTGGCGGGGCATGCTATCACTTTTTCCAGCCCACGCTAACAGCCGTTGACAGATACATAATACAAAGCCGCTGCCTTATCTCCTAATCTGTTGATTAAGACTGTTAATTAGTACTTTAATGTGAATTCAGGAAGTCTTCACCTTTGAAAGAGGATTAAAGACTGCAATCTTGAACGCGGAAGGAAGAATCAAACACCCCCCCCCTCTCCCCCCACTTCAGTTGGTCTGCCATTAATGGAAATTTTGGTTTCAACCAATTGAATCCCCTTCGATGGTAGCCGATTTTGGAGAAGAACTGTAATTGTTGTTGGTGGGATGATCTTCATTGACCTGAAATTTTTGGTTAATGGCATTGACCCTTTCCTAATTATTAACTAGTCTTCATTGAAAAGTTTTGTACTACTCGTTCTTGAAGACTACTTCATTATTTTCAAATCTCTGTCTTTTTCATTAATTCCTTGGTCATGCCGCGTTGTCGCAACTTCAATTTTAAAAGATTTTGTAATAAAAATATTAAAACGCACAGTTTAATGTCAATTATGTAATTTTAATATTTTATATGTTAAATATAATTTTAAATTAATTTCACTTAAAAATATTATTTATATGGAATGCGGCAAAGACGTTGGTGCTCGTGGTAGAAGAAGTGAGGGCAAATCCGTCAATAGAGTTGTGCACGCGCTCTAATGTGAGAGTGTGGATATTTCCCCACAGATGGTATTATTAAGGAATTTTGATGTTGATATGATATGGTCGGTCTGATTTTCTGCTGTCTGGTATTAAGGGTTTTCCCACCCTTTCAGCCAAGAATCCCATTCATTCACTCTCTCTTTCCTTTCCTTCGATGTCAGCATCTTCAGCATCTCTCTTCCTCTTCAAGTATCTTATTTTCTTGTTCTTATTTATTTATTTATTTACCAGTACAGAACAGAACAGAACACATCTCCAGAGTCTTTTAACTCTTGTCTTCTTGCTGTTTTAAGTAACGTTCGTGGCTCACAAAACACCCTCCGCTTGAGCAGTACACGCGTTTTCACTCTGTACCCAGTTCTTTGTTCTCGTTGTATTTCTTTACGTAACATGTTCCGGAGGTTTCGCCGAATAAAGCTCTTTCATTTATAGTCTCCACTCATTCTAGAGAGGAAGCTTAAGGCTTTATTTAAAGAAGCGGGGTTGTGGTCCTAAACGATATTCAAAGAATACCAAATTCTGATTTGATTGTGTCCATAAGGAATGAATCTGAAGTCCTTGTAGATTTGCTCGTCTGAGGCAACATAGTTATCCGATCTGCTTCTCGGGTTCAAGGAACGGTAATAAATTCTTTTTCTTTGGTTATTATTCCCAGCTGAATTCCTTCATTTAATGTAATCTGCTCTTACGATCTGAATTTGTTCATTGTATAGATGATGGCGGTGAGTTCGGGCTTCAAGGACAGCAACAAGATGGCAATGGACAACGGGAAGTATGTTCGCTACACTCCCGAGCAGGTGGAAGCACTTGAAAGATTGTATCATGAATGTCCGAAACCAAGTTCTATGCGCCGCCAGCAGCTCATCAGGGAATGCCCTATTCTCTCTAACATTGAACCAAAGCAGATCAAAGTTTGGTTCCAGAACAGGAGGTCAATAAATCTACCAATTCTTTGGTTTTGTTAATTGATTTGTTTCTTAGCTGAAGTTGGAATTTTTTTTTAACTTTCTTGTTTCTCTCTGCAGGTGTAGAGAAAAGCAAAGGAAAGAATCGTCTCGCCTTCAAGCTGTGAATAGAAAGTTGACGGCTATGAATAAGCTGCTAATGGAGGAGAATGATAGATTGCAGAAGCAAGTGTCGCAGCTGGTTTACGAGAACACTTATTTTCGCCAACAGACACAGAATGTAAAAAATTTAACATTCCGCTTTATCATTTTTTTAAGCTCTCCATTTGATTTCTTTGAAATTTAGTACAACAAAAGAAAATTAAATCTGATTTCTTATATTAATTCATCCATTCAATCGGATCGCAGTATAATCAGGCTATTTTAGTGGAATCTTTTGTTTCCATAGTTATTGAGATAAAATATTTTGATCCCCTTTTCATTTCCTATTTTCCTTTTGGACAATATTGTCTGTGTCTCATGTTTTATAGAGTTTTATTTCCGTGATTTTGCAGGCGACGATTGCCACCACTGACACAAGTTGTGAATCAGTGGTGACGAGTGGTCAGCACCACTTGACTCCTCAGCATCCACCTAGGGATGCCAGTCCTGCAGGGTTAGTGAAATTTGCTGTTGGGTCCTTTTCTGTTCTCGTTCTCTGCAATTATTTTGTTGTCGTGTGCCTTATGAGATTATGCTGGTATGTTGTCCAGACTTTTGTCCATTGCAGAAGAGACTTTAACAGAGTTTCTTTCAAAGGCCACTGGAACTGCTGTGGAGTGGGTCCAAATGCCTGGGATGAAGGTGAGTGCTCTCTCAACTGTCATTTTTTAATGTCTAAAACTTGCACTCCATTATGTTTTGTATCTTCTTGAAAAAATAATAAAGCATAGAAACCTTGCTAAACTTCTAAGCAACATCCAAATCACATCATATCACTATTTGTCTTTCATTGTTGCTACTTGCTAATATTTCCCTTGTTCTCTCTTAAATCTTTTATTCTTCCTTTTTGTCGTGACCTATTTAATCTTGGACTTATTTGATATCTTTTGTCACTATTATCAAATTGATGGAAAAATGTTGGTACTAAGATCACTCTACTAGTAGGTTAAAAGGAATAATTCCTCATTGACTTAAAATATTTCACTTTTTAATAAAGAATCAAGAGAAACAAATCAAAGAGGCCTTTCTTTCGTTTAATGTATAATCAAAGAGAGTGATCTTGACCCGTGGCACACCTTGTGCTCCTTAGTCAGACAATTTAATCTCCTAAGGTCCTTAGATGCCAGCGAATCAAAGCTTTTATTGATGGTGTGATAACTAGTGGTTTTGGATTCGAGATTTTTTGATGTAATCTCTTGTTTATCTGCAGCCTGGTCCGGATTCCATTGGAATTGTTGCTATTTCTCATGGTTGCACTGGTGTGGCAGCACGTGTTTGTGGCCTTGTAGGCCTAGATCCTACAAGAGTAAGTCCGCTGCATGGCGCTATGTTCTTGGTTCAGGACAGAATTGATTGATAAATTTATCCCAAGGAATGAGTTAATTGATAATTTTTCTACAGGTTGCTGAAATCCTCAAAGATCGGCCATCATGGTATCGTGACTGCCGATCTGTGGAGGTTGTAAATGTGCTGCCCGCTGGAAATAGTGGAACCGTTGAGCTGCTATATATGCAGGTAGGTGGTAAATAGCTCTGCAGCTTCTTGTTCTAGTTTAGTATCAATTAGTTGTTTAATGGTTTTATGAAATTGTTGTTGCCTTGTTAAGCTCTATGCACCAACAACCTTGGCACCAGCTCGTGACTTCTGGTTGTTGCGCTACACATCTGTTTTGGAGGATGGTAGTTTGGTGGTATGTGACTCCTGAATCATCTTATTAAGTACTAGTAAATATGGCAATCTTTTGCTGTTTATCTCGCTATGGAACTATCTATAGTACATTTCTAATGTTTTTATTATTTTATTTGTAATATTAGGCCTGTGAAAGATCACTGAACAATACGCAGAATGGTCCAAGTATGCCACAGGTGCCACATTTTGTGAGAGCAGAAATGCTACCTAGTGGGTATCTGATTAGACCTTGTGAAGGGAGTGGATCGATCATTCATATAGTAGATCATATGGATTTAGAGGTCTGCAAATAGCTTTGTTTTGCAATTTGAAACATATGGATTTCCTTGATCAATGAACAACTTTTAACCGTGATCTCTTAAATGTAGCCTTGGAGTGTTCCTGAAGTGCTGCGTCCACTTTATGAGTCATCAATATTGCTTGCTCAGAAGACAACAATGGCTGTAAGTCTTTTCTTAAGCCAATGTTTTACTTCTTGCTAATTGCATAACTTGGATGACTTCTTTGCATCTAGGGTGCATTAGCTTCTCCTCTATATGAAAGCATACTCCACAGGATATAATTCTGACTCCCAATTTGTCATTTGACATTTAATGTAGGCATTACGCCACCTAAGGCAGATTTCTCAAGAAATTTCTCCGCCTAATGTCACTGGTTGGGGAAGAAGGCCTGCAGCTCTACGTGCACTTAGTCAGAGATTGAGCAGGTATGCTCTTTTGATGCGTCAGATTATTCCTTGGAATAATAGACTGATTCTTGATTACAGCAGCTGAAATATTCTATTTCACAGGGGCTTTAATGAGGCTCTTAATGGGTTTAACGATGATGGATGGTCTATGTTGGAAAGTGATGGCATTGATGATGTTACCGTTCATGTGAACTCATCTCCTAACAAGATGATGGGTTTACAACTTTCTTATGTGAATGGTTTTCCATCTATGAGCAATGCGGTGCTGTGTGCCAAAGCATCCATGTTATTACAAGTAAGTGTGTTACATAATGACATGATAAAAGCAAGATACTGGGCATATACCTGAGTTTATGACTAGAAATGTTAAAATATAGCATTTTTGACCAATATGTATATTGCTGAATGATCAAACTGGATGCATAGAAGCTATCCTTCAAATATGAGGTATATATCTAAGTAACAAAGGTTCACAAGTACATTTAAGTTATTATGTTCTATAAATATTTGGAAGAGCTCTCTATTTTCGCTGTGCAAAGACCTTTTGGATTATAGAACTTCCTCTCTGGTCAAAATTTCCTAAGGAATTAATGGTGAAGAGGCGCCATTGAAGTTTTTTCTTTGCTGTGAGTCAACTGATTTTATAAATCATTTTCATCTTTTCTCACTTCAGCTATCTATCACTTTCTGTAGGATGTGCCTCCAGTGATACTCCTAAGATTCTTGCGAGAACACCGATCAGAATGGGCAGACAGCAGTATTGATGCTTACTCAGCTGCTTCTGTTAAAGCTGGTCCCTGTAGCTTACCAGTGCCTAGAGCTGGAAATTTTGGGGGTCAGGTTATTCTTCCACTGGCTCACACGATTGAACATGAAGAGGCAAGTAATTTGTAGTGAATGATTGTTACTTAAAACATTAAGCTTTTTATTTGCATTGATCTTGTTGAAAAAGGTTTTCATAATGTGCTGTTACCAAGAACCGTGGCAGAATCTTATAAAAATCAAATTGTTCATTACAGTTTCTAGAGATCATTAAGCTTGAGAATATGGGCCACTATCGGGATGCCATGATAATGCCGAGTGACATCTTCCTCTTGCAAGTAAGTATTACCTTTTGTTCTATTAATGTGGCAACAAGAAAAATAGCAAACAAATCTTTACAAGTTTTAATTTTATTTTATCTTCCATTAAAATGAATGGATAATTTTAAGAGATTTCTATCATTGTTCCGTCTTTTCTGATAGTTTGTCAATCAAATGATTGATCTTGATACTTGAATAATCCAGGTCTTTGTTCTGTTTTCCCTTTCATGACAGGGAGTTGAGCAAAAGCATATCTTGGCTTTTGGCTTTGAATTGCCAAAAGAAATTGAATGTAGTAATTCCTGAATAGATGGATTAGTCCAGGCCATGTAGTTTGAATTGAATTAGGCCACATGCTTTTCCATTTATAATTATGTTTACTTGTTGATTTTTTAATTGAAAATAATTATTGTTTTACAGCTTTGTAGTGGAGTGGATGAGAATGCTAGTGGCACCTGTGCTGAACTGGTTTTTGCTCCAATTGATGCGTCGTTTTCTGATGATGCACCGATAATTCCTTCTGGTTTTCGCATTATTCCCCTTGATTCTGGGAAGGTAAGTATTTATCATGTTATATTAATTTTTTTAAAACTATTTCGCACAGTCTTAGTTTTCTGTTGAATATGGTGCAGGATGCCTCTAGTCCAACCCGCACTCTTGATCTTGCCTCAGCTCTTGAAGTTGGAGCTACTGGAAACAAAGCATCTGGTGATTATTCTACTCACTGTGGGAGCACAAAATCTGTTATTACGATTGCATTTCAATTTGCATTTGAGATCCACCTTCAAGAAAATGTAGCATCCATGGCTAGGCAGTATGTCCGTAGTATTATAGCTTCTGTCCAGAGGGTTGCATTAGCACTCTCTCCTTCTCGATTTGGTTCTCTTGCTGGACGACCAGCTCCTGGTACTCCTGAAGCGCACACTCTTGCTCGTTGGATTGTTCAAAGCTATAGGTTCGTCATTTAATTTCATTTGTCATGCATCCATGTATCCATTATTGGAATTCTGGATGAGACCTAAACCTATTTTCTTATGGCTGTTTGGATTGATCTCAAGAACTTGATAAATCATAAAAAGAGAAAAATATGCAAATAATTATTGAGCATGTGCCAACTGATGTGAACTCTCGTCATGAATATCTCATATCAAAGCAAAATTTTCCTTGCTTTAAAAGCTGAAGAATTGGCAATTTAAAATGAGGATTGGTGCTTCTTAATGAAACATTCTGACTACGAAACATTGTTGCACAGGATACATATTATGAATTTTAGTTTATGCCACCATTCCTTGAAATTTTCTATTATTTTACTTTAAAATACATGCATATGATTCATTGAATTATTTTACAGGTGCTATCTAGGTGCAGAACTACTTAAAACGGAAGGAAGCGAAATTCTTAAAACACTTTGGAATCACTCTGATGCAGTTTTGTGCTGCTCTCTAAAGGTACTTGTTTGAGCGATATTCAAAGTTTTATTTCCCATTTGCTTGTGTGACAGGGCTTCTATCCATGTTTTGTATGCATAGCATATTCTAACCTAGTTGATAATTGGTGCAGGCTTTGCCAGTTTTCACCTTTGCAAATCAGGCAGGACTTGACATGCTTGAGACGACCTTGGTTGCTCTTCAAGACATAACTCTTGAAAAGATTTTTGATGAAAATGGAAAAAAGACTTTATGCACTGAGTTCCCACAAATAATGCAACAGGTATAGTAAGCTTATCAAAAGAAGACATGTAGATTGAAGAAAGTAGAACTATCCTTGTTTCTCCTGTAAGCATACGGTAGATGGACAAAACAATGGAAAGAAAGGGTAGAACATAAGAACCCATTAATTAACATCAATTTTCTGTCGAGTTTGCAATAGTAACTTAGTCCATCATATGGATTAAATGGAGATTGTGGATATGTTTCTGGTTAGTTGCATTAGGTTCCTGTATTAGTGGAAAGATGGCTTTTTAGTCATTTTACGATTAGAATTGGACAAAATTGAATGATGAACACTTATTAATCCCCATACATGTCAATTTGAGGGACACATTGAACATGGGGGGCTCCTGAACAATTGAAATAAGAAACAGGGAAACAACTTGGATGTATAATAAGAGATCATTGTTGTTAAACAATTTTCTTAACTCCCTGCCTTTTGTTTTGTTTGTTGTTGCAGGGCTTTATGTGCCTTCAAGGTGGTATTTGTTTGTCAAGCATGGGGAGGCCAATCTCATACGAGAGGGCAGTGGCTTGGAAGGTGTTGAATGAAGAAGAGAGTGCTCACTGCATTTGCTTCACGTTCATCAACTGGTCGTTTGTCTGAAAGACTGAAACTTTGGACAGAACATAGAATCTAGATGAAGATGTAGATTAGAACAATGTTTTTTTTTCAGTCTATTTGTGTGGAAAAACTGGAAATTTTTAGTAACGACATGAAATTGCAGCACTAAATGGCAAAGTCACCCTACTGCCATGTATTTTGCTTTATGCTTTTTTATTAATCCCTATGCTTTTACCTTACTTTTTATTCCATTTGCTCCCTGTCATTTTTCTTTAATATTTCTTTAAAATATAATCACAGCAATCCCCTTTCCCGTTCTATTCATAGAGCTCATTTCAATGCTTGAATGTCGATTTCTGGCTCCTGTAAAGTGAGGCCTTTATACTGAAGAAAAATATTTAGATCAAAAAGGGGGGTGGGACAATGACCCTTTATCTTACACTTTAGCCCAGGTTTAATGGGGTGGCATCACATTTTGTCTGCTTCATCATGCTTGATGGGAATCTTGAAATAAACCTTGCGATCTGTATCTGTAATTCAGCAGCCCGTCTTGAGCTCTTTATCAAGTAAAAGTTTGAGGAAAAACGAGACAAAAATTTACATTCAAAGGGTGGCGTGGCAACAGCTTGTTATAAAGAAATAACGGTGCAATAATATTCTCCTGTTTTACAGTTCCATTTGTGATTGCCTGCGCCTTTCTTGCTTGAATTAATTTTCGAGGAAAGGGAGTGATAATGATAGCCATTGTTGGTTCAATGATAGCCATAAGTCCCAAATCATCCTTTCTCTCTTCAAACAAGAAGAGATTATACTTCAAACGGCATGCAAGTGTGGTATGATGTCTGCAAAAGCAGATGAATGAAGCGTATTGAAAATCGTAAGCAGATAAGCAAATATCACCCACCATATTAAATGGTGTCCAAGTACTTCCATTGATTCTTGCCTCATTTCAGAAAATGAATCCTCTCCACATATCTCTTTCTTTATTTTCCTAATGTGAAGAAACACCATGTAGCAGAAATGGTGGACAGCAACGGTCATCCCCCCACTTATCATCACCCATAGAATGAATCTTTGATGGGTTTCTGGTGAAGACATTAATCCCTCCAATCTAACAAATAATGACTTCAAATGCTTCATAGCCTTCCAATCCTTAAAGATTTGAAAAATGTTCCGTAATTTGATCATTACCATCTTCTCATGCTTGAGCAGTTCTACGCATGCCACGTGTAACCAAGCATGTAGTACTTCTGATCTTTCCATTTGGAATTATCCTACTGATAGATTGACAAATGATGTGATATCACTAGCTTTTGGCATTATTTTTCAATATCTTGACGAGTCATTTTCAAAGATAATGAGCTGAGAAAGATGTTTCAATTGCAGCACATAATTTTCTACCAATCGTTTTGTCAAAAGTACCCAACATCCCACTAAATCATTCAATCATCCACCAAAACGTCTATCCTTTTGATTCAATCAAAATCTACATCATAGCATTGAACAATATCCCATGTCCTTTCTGCCGACAGTAACTCATCTACACAAGAACAAATATGATTCCACTTCTTGTATGTAACACACAACATTCAGTTGACGAGGGTTTAACTTTAAAGTATCTTGATCTGAATATATCAAGACATGTGATTAATAGTTTAAATGAAAAGAGGATCTTCTTAATTCAAAAGATGGGAGTGGAGAGATTTGATCATTGACCATGCACCGTAATCTATGGAAACAGAGACATATGGGATAAAGTTTTAGACATAGACAAAGACAAATGCTGAGACTTACAATTTTATAATATTAAAGAGTTGTTCAACCCCTCAGTCAACTCAGCAACCAGCACAGTCTACCCACTCTTCTTCTCCTCATCAAAAACTCCATAGATTGTGTTTAAGTGGGTTGTTGATGGCATGTCGAATGGCACGCACGTGTATCCAATTATTGTTGTTAATACATTCAAATTCAAAAACAAGACCAGCTGTGTCTTAAATGCTAGAAACAGACCAGCAAAATGTTTGTTATGAGATCAACAAAGTGAAGTTAAAAGCAGAAAAATTTTGAAAGACACGGACAACTTTCACTCCTTTGAATCAAAGAGAAATTCTAACGAAATATGAATGTGGAGAGAAAAGGAGCTTTATTGAATAGAAAGAGAGAAGCCAAAGAGTCTTTTTTGCATGGTCTCCAAGGACTATAATTGATATCCCTTCCCTTGAGGCTTTTAAGATGAAAGCAATTAGAGAAATCAATAACTGCAGTGACAGCAAAACTGAGCTGTTCTGGTGCTTCTTATAATTAATGTATGTTTAGACTGATCTATGTTGATGGAATCTTCTAACAATGTAAGCTCCCATGAGTTCTGATTGAGCAAAAGAGGAGAAAGTGTTCTTGTCACGGCCATCATTGCCTAGATAGAATAGAAGAAGAAAGGGAACAAAATAAAAAAGAAAACAAACCCTGGCACTAGCATTAAGGAAAAGTGGATCACAAGAAAGGTTTTGTGTTGTGGCCAAAGCCTGGCTAGCTGGAACACTCTTCTTTTGACCTTAGTGGTGGGGTGTATCCTGATCTCCTTAACTGAGCTCTCTCTCTCTCTCTCTCTCTCTCTCTCTCTCTCTCTCTCACACACACACACACACACACACATTTATTGACCATGTAATTACTCTAAGAGAGCATAGAATGTGATCAGATTATTGGGTATCAGGTGCTGCATGCTAAATTTTAATCAAGCGCACAAAACCAGTGTTTGTATTGGTGCATTCATTAATATGCCAAACTTTATTCGATCTCGCGGCTGAAGTTTTACGACAGTTGAGCGAGTGATTGCATTCCTCATTGATCAGGAAATGAAATAATCCGAACTGTTTTGACCATTGTTATGTGAGAAAAAGCAGAGAGAGGTCTTGAAATGTGGAACTAATTGAAAAGGCACAAAGGCAATTGTCTTTTGCTGCCTAACTATGGCCTTTGTACGTGAAGCTTTGTGATTAAAAAGAGTGCCCGGCAATGGGACAAACAAAATCACAAAACCAGCAGGAAAATAGTGCAGTGGTCCCTTGAAGCATGAGTGTTCCTGTTTGCTAGCTCTTTGACCTTAGTAATTGATTAAGACCATTCTGTTGCTATGGTCTACTCTTCAATGAGTAGTGTACTAGGAAAAAAGAAATGGGGTAGAAGAAGCTTAGCCATGTGCTATGGTTCGCATAGCAGCCATGGAAACTGCAAGGAATGTTGTGCAGGTTTAGTTATGTTAAAGTAAGGCACATAACATGGTACTGTAGGTTAAAAACTGTTCTTTTGCCCTCGTCAAAATTCATATATGTCCAGGTTCACGATAGGCAAAAAGAACAAAGTTATAAAACCGACCAGCAGCCATTGCCGACGAGAATAATCTGGTAAGCAGATAAAAGCAATTATAACTAAGTAAAGCATGGTTAAAATATAGTTTAAGCCGAGTATTTTTATTAGGTTTCCGTAATGCCAAGCCATGAGAGACGCAAATCCAATGAATCAAGATAATAGAAGGAGAGAAGAAGATGGACAAAGGCAGAAAGACCAAACAGTGGAGGTCGGCCATGAGCATGCAGAATATATGATTATTAAAATTAAACTCTCCCTCTGTCCATGTAGCTTATCTTTTTCTTTACTTGAAAACGTATATGATCTGAAAGTACTAGTATTGCATCATGTAAACGGATTTGTGTATGCGATTCTCAACCTCCACCTTGGCCGTCATCCGTGATGGCGCGGTGGATGATCCATATAAACCATAGAAATTACACTTTTAAAAACTTGCATAAGACTCTTGAACTTAGAACAAACCCTTAAGTCATAGTTTATTTTTCTTCTTAGAGACTAGCTGAATATTAGGAGAAGAAAACTAAAATCTGTAGTTCATGTCATGGCGTTAATTATTATCAGTGTATCTACATTTTTACATTCAGTAGGAGTATGTACTGGAACATACCACCAAACAAAACATTTGAGTGACATTCATTAATTAACTCCTTAATGATACTTCAAATATTTTTAATAAAAAAGGAAGAAAGTGAAGGAATAAGAGGTGAACAAAATCATGGTAGTGGACTAAACAGGCGAAGAAAATTTTAATCCTGAAACACAAGAGCTTATCCTGAAACAAGACTCCAGTTTTTGGCTAACATCACTTGCACATGGTCGAGCTGTTGGGTCGCCCGCAGTGCACTGAAGAGCCAAGTTCATGGCATCAACGATCTCGTTCTGATTGCCTGACGCGTATCCTCTGATCATCGGGTCAATCCACATATCTAGATGGCAGTCCGAGTAGCAATACCGAGCCCAGTCCACTATGCTCTGGTGCACTCCGAACTCAGCATCGGCTGGACTTTTACCGGTCAGCAGTTCGATGAGGACGAGACCAAAGCCGTAGATGTCGCCTTTTTCAGTCATGTCTCCGGTTTCTTTTGTTTCTGCGATGAGCAAATACAGAATTACAACTTTCAGTTTTTTAATTAGTCGTCAGATTTCACCGTATTTGCCGCTATAAACAAGGACAATGTAGCCCAAATAACGAAGAGAGAAGGAATCAGGTGGGAATATTGGCTTGTTAAAAGCTAGATTAAATGCTTTTCAGACACAGTATCTAAAACAAGCTTGTGATTCTTTGGGTTGTCTGATTAAACAGTGGATTACACAGTATTACTGTTTAAAGTGAAACCTGACATAATATCTCATGATTTAAGGTGGACTAGTAATGAATTTTGCGTGCAAAATCTTTTTCGAATGCCAGATAATTACAGTATTGACTGGCTAAACATATATAATAATGGTAACTGAGACTTTGTAAGTTCAATTAGAGTGTGTATCTACGGACCATGCAGTCATAAAATCTATTAGATGATAGTCACTGTCGACAATGATTAGGCAGGATATTAATAGCTAGCAAATTAAAATTATGAACAAAGAAGAGGACGGTCTTGTACCTGGGGCAACATAGACTGAACAAATGAAGTCCTTGGGGTTCATACATGCCAAACCGGGAAGACTGAAACTCAGGCGTGGCTCATCTTTTACGTCGATGATCACTTTCTCCGGCGACATGTCACCAACTATAATGCCAGGCGAACAATGACAGTGCAAGAAACGAAGGGCTTTTGCAATCCCGATGGCAATTTTTCGACGTCTTTCCCAACCTAAATGTCTAAGGACTTCACTCAAGTTTTTCCCTTCTATGTGCTCGTAAATCAAATATGCAGCCTTTTCAGATCGACATACTCCACTTAAAATGACGATGTTTGGATGCCGTAGCTTGCCAAATTCCAAAATATCGGGCCAAAAACTTGATGTTGAGTTGACGTCAATGATTTTCTTCACTAGGAACTGCATGTCATTTGCCGAGGACCTTAGTTTGTATGATGATGTCCCTTTCTTGCCTCTTGAACTTAGATTTTCTTCTTTGGTGGACGATATCATCTCATCGATTGTTAATGACTTTGCGACCTTGGAATTGAAGAACTGTACTTCGCAAATTCCATCTTCATTTTCCACTCTCTTCAGCTCCAAAATTTTCCTTCCTCGAATGAAAGCGACTACAAAAGCAGCAAGAGCGAGCATCATCAAGGCAGCCAGAAAACAGGCAACAACGAACCACCTCGTCGGATTCTTATTCCCTGTGCATGGTGGCAAGCCACTTATACTATCGCCACCACAAAGATCATTACCCACAACCGCACTAGCATTTATGGCAAGAAATGCTCCAGTGGACGGTAAAATTCCATGAACATGGTTGTGAGAAATATTAACCTGGACAAGTGATTCTACTCTTCCAAGATTTTGCGGAATTTCTCCGGATAATTGATTCTCTGATAAATCAAGCTGACCAAGAACAGGCATTTCGGATAAACTACCAGGAATTCGGCCACTGAGCTGGTTGTGGCTTAGGTCCAGACTCACAAGTTTCTTGCATGAAGATAATTCTTCTGGGATTTCGCCAGACAGCTGGTTTCTGCTAAGCTTCAATTCCATTAGCTCGGATAAGCTCCCAAAACTCGGAGGAATGGTACCTGAAAATCCATTGTCTGATAAGTCCAAGTTCTCGAGCTTCTCACTACCAAACGAGCTGGGCAAGTTCCCGAGGAATTTATTTCCTGCTAAATTCAGCATTTCAAGAGAAGGCATGTCCCAGTTTTGATCCCCGATTTTTCCTGAGAGATCGTTGCCTGAAATATCCAAGAAATATACTCGTGGCAATTTTATAAATTCTGATGACAATTTACCGGAGAGACTGTTCTTTTGGAGACGAACTCTGCTCAAGCTTTTGCAATTACTCACACTTCGAGGGATTTCTCCTTCCAATGAGTTTGCAAAAAGGATGAGCTTCAAAAGACTACCGGAATCACAAAGTGTTTCAGGTAACTTTCCAGTGAGAAAGTTGGTTGAGAGGTCTAGTACAGTGAGATTATTTTGCTTTCCAAGATTGCTTGGAATCTCACCTGATAATTGGTTAGACCATAGTTGGAGGACTTGAAGACGAGGCAGGGAAGCCAAAGCCCTAGGAATATTTCCTGTAAAGTTGTTTGAGAAGAGATGAAGGATTTCCAAGTTTTGCAATTGAATTATTTGTTCTGGGATCTCACCAGATAAATAATTAGCACTGAGGTCAAGGGAAACCAGACTTTTGAGTCCAAAAATGGATTTTGGAATTGAACCCGTCAGCTTATTTTTGTAGAGGAAGAGGTACTGAAGATTGCTGAGGTTTCCCAAGGAAGAAGGTATTTGTCCTGTGAGATTGTTGTAAACAAGATCAAGGTGATTCAGTGAAGTTAAATCACCGATTTCTTTTGGAATTTCACCGAAAAGTTTGTTATATCCCAAGTAAATCCACTTGAGGCTCCTCAAATGGACTAATTCTATCGGAATTGGACCAACTAATTGGTTTGAAGCCAAAGTCAAGAATTGCAGAGCAGTGATATTCGACATAGAAGATGGGATATCTCCCACCAAAGCATTTCCGCCAAGATCAAGAACTTTTAGACCCGAAAAGGATCCGATATTTTGGGGAATTTTCCCAGAAAGCATGTTGTTTGATAGATCCAGTATTTCTAGGCGGGAAAGTGAGCCACTTGGAACCTGACCAGTAAAATTATTGTTGCTAAGATTGAGATATCGAAGGGAAGATGAAGAGGATATGTCAGTAGGAATGTCTCCTGAAAACTGATTGCTCGAGAGATTGATTGATTCCACATAAGGCAAATGAAAAATTGACGAGGAAATTTTCCCAGAAAAGTTTTTCGCTGAAAGCTTGATTGCATTAACATGGGATGTGTTTTTGCAAGAGATACCATTCCACTTGCAACAGGTGACAGAGGAATCCCAATTGGAGAGTAAGTCAAAGGGGTCATTGATTGATGCTTTGAAGGATAAGAGAAGCTCAAGTTCAGCACCATGAAAAGTGTGAAAACTCAAGAACAATAGCAGGAATATGAACAATATCGGATTGGCCATCTCTAGCCGATTTCTATGACATCTATGCAAACAGAACGTTCAAGGAGAAATTTTTCAATTGATGAAGGTGATAAGATTTACTCCGTTTGCACCAACGATGATCTTGGCCTTGATTCCTCGGATCCCAAGCTGCAAAGAAGTCAACAAAAATGGTAATTCTATGCATTAACAAAACTTCCTATATCAACGGATTCATAACGAAACGGAGAACTTACTATGAAAGCATGAATTCAAACGCCTACCAAGAGAGGTATATCCTGCATCAACTCATAGTGATAAGATGGGTATGCATGACTATGAAACGAACTCACATATTTAACCTAATTGAGAAAGATGCATAAATATGTAGCAAATAGCATTCAACGGTTCTGATTCTCTCTCAGATTGCTTATGGGCAATGCTTATTTGTTAAGAGAGAATGCATCAATGCAAAATAGCGACGAAAGTTGAGGCAAAATGTCAGGTAACGTACGTCAATTTCATCATTGAAGCACTGAAATTTCAATGATCAATCACGAGGATTTGTCACTGGAAACTTGGATTGAAAGAGAAGGAACAAAAGGGAGGTTCTAGTTTTGAACTATTGGAGTTATGCGTGAGAGAATGAGAAAATTTGTGTATAAATAGATGGTAGTTTTAAGTGTATGCAAGTAGGCATGGAATTGAGGAATAATTACGAAAGAGCGCCTTGACTTCTGTTCAATGGAGTTTGAAGGGGAAACAGGGACAAATGTTGGAAAAAGGCTCTGATTATGTTAGATATTACCAAAATACTCTTTTGACTGATTTTGGATAGCGACAAGGCTTCTGTAATAGTTGAAAAGTTTGAAAATTTTATGATCAAGCATGTTGATGATATCTCAGCCTTTGATCTTCTGCAATGAGACTGACTAATAATACATATGGAATAGACAGATTTCCCAGAATATAGTATTAAGATGATGACAGCAGCAAATGGGCGTGTATATGAACCCTACAATGAAGCCTAAACTTAATGTCTGGTAAAAGAATAACAATATTTCTAATATGAATTGGTAAGAGGATTTTACAGGCTACAACCTCTACTATTGATGATTAATGTAGTGGCAAAAGCCTGCTTGGACTGTTTCTATAATCTCTATGACAAGAACTGATTGGAATTTGTTAATCATTAAAGCATCCAGCAAATATGTTGTCACTGTTTATGTATAACACTTTTGTCAGACTGAATTATGACAAATTATTGATTCAGATTATTCTTTTCATTTACTTTTGCTTGCCTGATAGATATTGGTTTGCAGTGTAAATGAAATGAAGAAGGGAGGGGCTGCTTGACAGAGGGGGTGATGAACCATGAAATCTGCTGCTGCATTAAAAAGCAGTGTTCTTTTGGAACTCTTCCGTTTGGACTCTATATGTTACAATCATTATCTTGGATTCTCCTTGGCACTAGAGCTGGAGTACAAACATATAGTAGGAGATACAAAGGAGGCAAAAGGGGGTTGAGAAGAACAGTGGGATTATAAAAGTCGCTAGAAAAGAAAAAATAAAAATAAAAAGCAAAGCAAGAGAGAAAGAATTGGAAAGAGAAAGTGGAGTGTGTTTAGGTTACACTAAAATGGTCTCTCGTGCGCAACCTCCCTTACTGAAAAAGGATCCCACGATCTCTTTCTCGAAGGAATATACAGTGAGTGGTCAGTGTCTCCCCTCCGCATGCTTTGTGCATTCACCATTGTCTAGGGTTTTACACTCTCTTCTTAAAATCTATAGCCCATCCCCCTTCATATATGTTATGTGTGTGAGAAAATTATCGAAAAATAAATGATTTAACTAATTAGATTATGTACTCAACTAACTCATTTTTCTCTCAATTTTTCTTAATCCAATTCAATTAACAGAATTAACCGAATTTATTTAATGATTTAAATTATATTCACAGGCAGTTATGGTCAACAACTACGAAGAAGGAAGCTACTTGAAGAAGAATTATACTAGAGATCCACTGAGGAGGGAAAATATTCAGTTGGGCTCATGCCAAGTACACACAATCGGATGAACGAAATAATCAGCTGGAGCCACCCACTTGTTCAAGAAATTACTGTGAGTTGGTCAATTGAAGTGAAAGAGGACGGATTTACTAGTTTGATAGTGTCAATTTGTCGCCTAAACCTTCTGTCCACCACTGCTGATGATGCAATGCACACCCATTTAATTCTATTTGTAGATGATATTGAAAAGTTTACCTGTGCCGATATGCTGTAAAGAGAGGGCATGACCGTTCAAAACCAGGATTAGTGCTTCCCTTGTACTTCTATACTAATTAATGTGACACTGTCCCTTGCATTACTTTTTTCCCGATCTTCATATTATTTTCTTAAAACTGATATTACCTTTTTTGCTGTTGATTGAATGAGGTACGAGTGACGTGGAACCGACCCATTTCCCTTGAATGAGGGTCTTCTCCATCTCTTCTGAAAGTTATAGGGTTTTGTGTTTAGTGGTTGGTCCAGATCAATCACTAAGCCAAAACTTTAATATCACTTTAGAAATTACTTGTTGAAGGACTATTAACATGAACATCGATCGGTATGCAGTCATTGTATCTTTCTTTTTCACTAAGATTTTTTATTTTTCAATGCATTATGATCTATGAATGTCAGGCGCCAGGGTCCACTAAGATTGTCGATGGCTCGCTAGGTTTGTGAGCCAAATTGAACCTCACATGCCGTAACTGGTGTCATGCAATTTCGATCTTCAAAAAAGCTATGGAATAAAGATCGTCAATCTCTCTTCAATATAGCACGCACATGAAACCCATGAAAAACCCTTCTCATTTGGTGATTAAGTTAGTAGAAAATCCATATATGAACACGTAATTAAGGGAGGCCATCACTGATTGTTTGATCTTGCTTTTGTTTTGTGGTTGTATCATGTAAAGATTGATGAATGATTTGACTTTGAAAATCTTGTATCCCCTTAAGCATTCTGTAGATATGGTTGACGAATTAGGGAAATCTCTAGCTAGCTGTGCCCACTGTAAATTAGATCATTGATATCAATTAATTAGAATTTGGATTCATCGATTGAATGGACCTTCACAATCATCCTATTCAGCAAAACCAATGATTCCACGTTCCCTGTAATATATAACGAAGCAGTAACCCTTTATCCTTTTAGATTCTTCATCCATGTATCTAGTTTGGATCCTTTGGAGCCCAAAAAATCATATATGCTGCCGAATAAATTAGAGTGCACGATCCCACAATCAAATTATTTTACTGAGAAGTCAGTACGTATTACATTCGACGAAGAAAAGATGACATTACAAACCGATAATTCATTGATAGGCATATGCATGCTTTAATGAAATGAAACCCTAAAGCGAAGTAATCCATTGCACGTGTGAAACTCAATTACGTGCTATGTGAATTCAATTTGAACAATCTAGGGCTAGCATTGGTTAATTCGTAAAAGGGTTTTAGGGATTGGGAATTTTGGGACCATTTATGCAATTATTGCTCTCAATGATAAACATGAACCCTATATTGATTTTGATAGATATGTTGAGTTTTTAGACCAAGGTCCACATTCCACGTCAAGACTATGGAGTCGTAAGCCATGGTCTAGACAACGTCTGTTCAATTGGATACGTGCATGGATATAAAATTTGTTCAGCCCAGAGTTCAGCCACCCTATTTTTGGAAGCCCAATCATACCAAGAAGAAGCTATTGCACTTGACTAGTTAGTTAGCTCGTTAGAATGCCCCCTACATCTTGTAAGATAGGAAAGAAGTAGAGCATTTGTTGTACATTATTTTCCAAACTGTGGCAATTCCCTGCAATGCTGCAACCAAACTTCGATTTTAAATCTAGGAAAATTTCCTGGTTTCAACACTTCAAATGAGTCAAAAGAAATGGTAGATGCTTTGAAAATTCTAGGAAAACTAAGGCATGAACGTAACAGTTCGATTAAAACTTAATACATCAGCTCTGTCTTTGTAGGGTGCATCGAGTATTGAGATTATGCATCATATCATAAATTGACTGTCCCTGTAGCCCGAATCGCCTAACGTCTTTGACATAATCGACCTGTTATAATAGGTCCGAAGTCCCAAAGAGGTCAAGTTAGGCAAGAAAACGATCGAGTTCAATATTTAAGATCAATCCTTGGGGCACAGCTAGAGGATCGAGCCAGCTTTGAGAAATTCTTGCCATTTCTAATTTCACTGCTCCTTCTAGCTATGTCCCTCATTGCCGACGTTAATGAAAGCTTTGGGTTCAGACTAGTAGTACTGTTGAAATTTTGGCAAAATTCCCCGTGAGAGCTCACAGCTTCTTGCATGGCTATTGTGGCAGCTCGCTCCAGTCTTTCTCTAACAGCTTCGCAACAAAGGCCGCATAGCCAATTACCAGAATAAGAGCTCTTAACTTTTTCAATGTAATGCAGGGTGCAATCCTCTTTGACTCCACAGCATTCGCATTCTGCTTGCATGACTTCGTCGGTAAGAGAAATGATTTCCATGGCTCTGTATCGATCAATTTCAGTGGAAACATAGGATACCGCCTTTTGAAGCCTTTGCTCATTCTGAAGAATCACAGAGAGAGGGTTAGCTATATAGTGTATACACTAATATAACAAGCGAATAAGGTAATAAAACAGTGTTAAAGGACTATATAATTGAATATACCATTGTAAAATGCTGAATAGAGATTCAATACTTCTTTAGGTGAAGCTGGTATATGGACATATGCTTATATATTCGAAAGAGTAATGATATGTTTATCAGAGAAAGAAGAGCAAGGTTAAGCCAACGATGGGCAGCTATGGCTGTTCTTATAGGGTCTTTCTTCGTGAAGAGAGAGCACCTTACAGGCAGAAATGTCCATAATTTTAAAGATGACCAGATTCGCTTTTCGTCTCCATTAATGGCCAAATTGCGGCACCACTAGGCAAGTGCCGCAATTTGCGAAAGGAAAATCGATGGAGAGGGGAAGGAAAAGATCACGAATGTAGCATATTAAAATATAAAGACGCCGGGACATGCATGCTGAACAGCCATCGAATTTTACTCTTGTGGTGACTCGTGAGGATTCACGGGCCCATCATTGAATTAGCTTTTCGGTTCAATGTTTCCTTTCATGAAAACTGCCAAGCGTGGACATTGGATATAGATCGATCTTTGAGTGGTTTTGTATCAATTAATCTGTGGGATGTGCATAGAAAACCAGTATCCATTGATTCTGCTCTGACCGAACATGCAGTAAGACTTCTATCCAAAAGAATGAAATAATCTTCAAAATCCACCTTCTGATACGTGGCTGTGAGTTTTGAAGCTTTTACACCAGTTTCTAAAAAGTGACTCTTATGGAATTTACTCTTGAATAAATATTAATGCAAAACTAGTTTTAATTTTGAGCTCTAATTTTAAGTCAAATTCACCTCTTTTCAGAGCCACTACTAAATATAACTGTTTGGATGATGATGATGATGATATATCTTAGGAAGAGATTATAACTATGAGATGATGCATGTACATCTAGCTAGCAGCCGTACACTAAAATCCTGTGGGATGAGAAACTTAGGATGGACCCAATCCTACTCCCTCGAGAAGAAAGCATGTAGATAAGCTAACGATGTTGAGAAAGACCCAATGATCTTCTCGTGATATAGGTGATGGGCATGCATTTTGCATCATATGATATGGGTTCATGAAGCATGGCACTATCCACATCTTTAGTTACCATGCCTTCAACTTCATTAAGATTGAATTGGAGGTAGTTAAAGTGGTAAATGGTGGCTCCCCAGCAGAACTGTATTCTATAAGCTGCCGATTGTAATCTTACGTGTCTAAACTAATGCAAATAAGATAAATAAATTTATCTTATAACAATTTAAATGATATAACAAATATTTTCTCGAGGAGTACAAGAGGTTTGAGGTTTAAACTCCATTGACTCTGAAATGGAGAGAGATTGATTTGATTTTTTTTTATATGTGTAGTATTTAAAAGAGAATGATACACCAAATATGATTCTAGCAATGAACCAAATTGATATGTTAATTGATAAGAATTCATCAATTAGTAGCAAATGGCTAGGTAAAAGAATATGTCGGGGAACTTGTTGAACTTAGTATTTCGGCCTCCATGCATGAGTGACGTTTAATACTCTGTTTGGCCGAGCAGCCCCGGCAAAAAGCCAGGCATACCAATCAAGAGGACAAACACCACCTACTTACGGTTCTCTGAGCAATTTTCTAATTAGATATAGGTAAGAACAAGTTGGATAAACAATGTTAACGGTGTTGGAATGGAATAAGAGGTCCACTGTATAAATCACTCTTTCAATTTCTTTCCAATAAACATAACGGACAGCAGCACAGCCTTTATTTTGCTCGATTGCTTCGGTAGTTTGATAGAGAAAACAGTTTACTCGGCTCAGCTTTGAATTATTTAGCAATAGGTACACAAGGCGTAACTAAGTACTGGCGTGTCCTCTACGAATTGCAACCCTTTGACGTAATAACAATAGATTTTTGTTCAGATTTGACATGGGATATGGATTTTCAAATTATGATCATACTACTAGTACTGGTGAAGAATTAATGAGTTACATCATGGCCTTCATCTAGGGTTGAAGGTATAGGAAGAACCAGTGGGTGCTAAGCATAGAAAATCAGAAAGGCAACTAAGAAGTTGTGTTATAACCACTACGTACAATAAAAAGAAAGAAAATTCATCATGTTGGTATCTTAGTTGATTATTTTCAGGGTGTTAATCTCCTTGGTAATTGCCGATATACAACTGGAGCTCCTGGCAATTCCTCCCTTCCTTGGAGCAGCCTTATCCCTGGGACTCGTGGACGTAGCCCTAATTTTTGAATTCTTCAACACCTCCCGCATGGCCTCAGCTTGATATAACACTGGATGTGTCCTGCCAAACCTATTAAACCTTACACATGCATTCATGTGCTCGTTCAAAGCCTCTTCTCTTTTCCCTCCATTCTTCTCCATCTCTTCATTTACAGCTTCTGCACACAACCCACAAATCATTTTTCCCGAATGCTTTTCTCGCACGCGATTTATGTACCCCGTTGTGCACTCTTCCGACATGCCACAACACTCGCACTTAGCATCCTCGACCTCGGAAATGGGGGGAAGCACCTTTGAGTCGAAATCTTCTTTGCTTAGCTCAAATAAAAAATCGGATTTCGTCCTCTGAAGGCTTTCCGAAGAAAGTCTGGGCTTGTGAACGATGTTGTTGCTTTTAGTGTGAGAACCAACCATATTTTCCCTGTTTGGTGCCATGTAAGAAAAAATTACAAGACAAAGAGAGATTAGTTTAAGGCTTTGGTGTAAGTTTTTTGACCGAGTTGAGGAATTCTAAGTTGATGGAAATTTCATCTGAGGAAGATGTACCCACGATTCACTTTATATACTAGTGTATTTTCTCAAGAACTCCACAGGAAATTTATGTGGACTAGAGAAATTATACGTAAGATAGAGAACAGAGATTCCTGAGTAAACTAGATTTATCTTGAAGATGTATAAAAGCACTACATATATTCATGGTTTAGCCCATGCAACGTACTCCATAGGTAATTTAAGGATCATGAGCTAGGGTTTTCACACAGTTTAAACTTAATTACATGTAACGAAAAGGAGATATGAAATTAGCATGCAATCACGTGATGGCTAGACTTGATAGCTTTTGTCCTGAAACAACAGAACACATATTGATCCAAAGAACTCCAGTAGGAACATATGGAAACTTGTGAGAGAGAGAGGAGGAGGGAGTTGTAGTTGTCAGATGGAAACTTTCACTTCACGTTTATCTTGGGAAAAGTTGTTAAATAAAAGCAGTATCATTTCCAACTTTCTGTGTCAAATCAATGGATGGCATTCATCGGAATGAACTCATGCATGTGGTAACATATATCACCAATTAAATTGATTATTTTTACGTAGGTCTCTGCATAAGTATACTAAATGTCAAATACATTACATCAGGGACAGTTCCATGACTTGTGTGAGCAAATCCCGAGCTATTTAACTGGTGTGATGAGCAGGGTTTGGATATCAAATCTGTTGTACATCCAATGAATAAAAGAAAAAAAATGGTCATTGCCACACTCTCTCCTCGTATTTTGGAAAATATTTCAAATTTGTATGTAATTCGAATTGATCATAAATTTATACAGAATCAATATTTAGTTCGAACTCAATAACTGTAAATATTATTAACATAATTCTATTGTGAATTTATTATTAAATTTTATAACTCAAAATATATTTATTAAAATAGGAGTATTTAAAATTATACAATATATAATTTAAATTTATTTATTGACGATGTGGAGTGAGATGATATTATTTTTTAAAAAAATATTTTGAATTCAATGTCTATTAGAAACCTCTAATTTCATAATTTTTCATTATGTTTAGATACAAACATCCATCTAACATCCTTCAAGCTTCCTCAAACTCATTTTTTTCAGAATTTCAAGTCTAAAGGGTTTGGTCGATCCCTACTTCACTCTCTTTATCTTTTACTACTTTTAAAGTTGTTACTTATTACTTAAGAAATATATATATATATATATATATTTATATATATATATATATATGGGTTTATCGCTATCCAAGTATGTTTCTACTAGTTCTAGATAGAATTTTGTCTATCCATATGCTTGTTTGTTGAATGGAAAATTGTGCAATTCAGAGTTGTCGACTTTGAATTTCATCCTCATTTCAGGATTATTCTATAGCCAGTCTGTGGGAGTGACAGAGATAGCGTGAGAGTCTTTATTCATATCCAGGTATGCATGCATGCTCGTGCTTAGAATATATTGAGACATGGATAGAGTCAATATTGAGACATCATTCAATCACAGTTCAGATTATAATCACCGGCATTGTAATTTGACATTTCAAATTATAATGACCGGCATGGTGGGCGGAAATGGCCCCGTTATTTTTGACAAATTTTAAACCATCTCAAATTTCATTGCAAGTTTACATCTCATCCCATGTCATTACTCTCTTCCGTTAGATAACATCTTTGACCATTGTTGATCAGTAAATTGACACTTTCATACCCGTTAGAACAATGTGAAAACTTAAAAAAAAGAGGAGGACAAACAACAAACGATGGGTGTATTTGTCTGTTGATTCATTAATTGAACGTGTCCTGCTTCCACAGTCGGTACAGTAAATTCGTTTTGATTTGGTAATCTTCCTTGGCAATTGTATTTGCTAGATCCGTACTCATTGTTTGAGTCTTTCTGATGCGTATTCTGGCTACATGCCGTCCGATCCTCTTTCATATAAGATGAGTGAATCACCCTTTTCAATACTGAAAACTAATCGCATCTCCATCTAGTTGATTATTTATACGTCATGCGCATCGAGTCGGAGAGAAAGTCATGCAAGAAGCTTTGTACAGCAGTAACTGTTTCTGCTCTCCCATCAAGTACAAAGAATGGAACAGTCGATGAATTGCCATTCTAAAAGGAAGACATGCAAGGTATACATGAGTTACTAAATGCAACCAAAAAAGGCTAACAAGAGGATAATGATAAGGTTCCCGTCAATCGTACAGAAAGAAAGCTTTCGAAATTCCTCGAGGAGGATGGTCATGCGGTCGCATAAAACTAACCATGTGCGTTGATAACGGAAAATTATCAACAAGCATGCTCATCTAGAATTTGTACTACCATTATTTTGTATTGTTAATAGATTATATCAAGTCCACGGACACTGATTGTAGACTTGAATAAGCCAACTTGACGCATAACTTACTATTTCCTAACTAATGTTAGTAACAGGTCATTGATACGTCTTAATATGTCTCAGTGATAGGACAAAATCACAGGAACCATTTTGCACAGTTTCTTTGCCATCACTAACGGGCTTGGCTCCATTTTTATACCTAGCTGGGAGAACTCTGTCTCTGTGTGTAAACGGAGATGAAGAGGTTAATAAAGTAAGAATGCGCAGTTGTAAAGAAAAAGTTCATCCTTTTATGTCTTTCATGTTTTATCTTGCTGCTTCGATGGTAATAACCTTTGGAATCGGACGACTTGTAGCGAACCAGTACTCAGATCTATCATCTCCTACTTGCCGCCACACACACACACTGAGCAAAACAAATATGAACTTCCTCTATTCGACAGTCAATGAAATACACATATTTGATGCTATAATTAATTTTTCACTTCATTCCTCACTGGAATAGACAGCGAACATTTTTATTTTAACAAACAGTACAAGGAAATTAAGTAGTGCAAGGAGATTAAAGCTGGTTTATTTTTTTTCAAACGAGATAGGAACTTTAATCTACCATCCCACAACTCAAGGATGGGGAGACTTATTATGCATGCCAGCCTGGGGATGATCACGTTCCATCTTCTTTGCCATGAACTGTAGACAAGAATCAATATGCGAAACAAAATCTTCATGTTTCCAGCCTTCAAATGGGTCAGCAACGTAGGACCACTCGATCATGCACCCATTTTTTCCATCACTACCATAGATTGGAAATACTTTGATTGTTGCCACATAAGACTTAATTCCAATTTTGTTGTCTGTGACCTCGTAGCTAAGACACCGTTGGATGGGATCGATCATAATCAGCTTCTCTTTTGCCCATCTGCAGGTTGTCTTATCATCTGGCCGCTCAACTGCTGCCTCTGTTGTGGCACAGTAGCGAACCAGGCCAGGCTGCCCTGGAACTCCCTCCACAAGGTAACAAGTGTCAAGATTGGGATGCCACTTATGTACGTTGCAGAAATCCTCCATGCAAGGCCAAACTTGTTCTGCTCCTCCATGCAAGGCCAAACTTGTTCTGCTGTTAATCCTGCTACCTCAACTCTCGACTTGCCTTCCCATTTGGCTAGTGTTCTTTCTGCCATGAGAGAGATGGAAAAATGAAGAAGATGGAATTTGAATACAGACAACCGGGCTGCTTTGCCAATTTAATATCCAATATCTCATTTATTTTAATTATCTTTATTTATTATTTATAAAATTTTTAAATTAATTATTTTTATTTATTTTTAAAAAAGCAAGCCAAGTCCACTTAATTATATTATTTATTACTTAACTAATTAAAAACAAAAGCAAAAAGTGATAAAAAATCATAGAAAATTTTTGAAAATAACTTTATTTTTACTTCTCTTTATAATTTTGACCAACCTTAATTTCATTCTTACTAAAATAATCACTTTTGGATAATTTTACCCTCAAACCTTAATGTATAATTTCAAAGGTAATAACAATCCTTTGTTTCACCTTCCACGGTCTGTTCATTTTCTTCAAATTTCTTTGTCGTTGCGTTGCTGATAAATTGTGGTTTTCGTCTCCAAAACAGTATACAGAATATAACTACAACAACAAAAGAGGTTAGTTTGACTTGCATTGTACAAATTTTGCTTTATTTGTGTGTTTACAAATATTAGAAATGTAAACCCTAATTAGATTAAAAAAAATGACAAAATTAAGTTTTTAATTGTTGTGTTGTGAGGAATTGTTGTTAAAATGGCAAGATTGTTAAAATGTTGATATAATATAAGCGAATTAGACATGTAGATAAAGTAAAATATAGCAAATGAGGCGATTTTGGGTGAAAAAACGCAAAAGACGGAGGAGGAAGATGACGTATGTACTTCAGGCATGTGGAAGGCACTTGCCCGAGTACAGGCGAGAGAGGGCGCCTGGGCGCATGTGGTTAACGCAGCCCAAGCGAATGGAATAACTTAGGCGCATGAACCACACACGCCATGTGGATGGAATTTGCTTGAGCGCGTGAATTACACGCGTATACGACTATAATAATAATAATAATATTAATCACAATCACAATAATTAAATTAAGTTTTCTTCAAATTTAAAGGGTTTCTATAGGTTATGTGATTGTGTCTGTGTTGCTTACATCAGGAACACCTTTGAATGACCACTTCTTCACTTGAAGATAGGACGTGTGTATTACTTGGTCGACCAGATGGGAAATGACTTATAGGTGATTTCACAATAGTTGCCTGAATGTCATTAGGGACTTGCCAAAATCTCGAGTCACCAACAGGATGAATCTCTGCTACATAAATAGACAGAGTTAATGACATAGATTCCTCTATTTTCACTTGTTGAGTTGTTGCTTCAGTTAATGTGTCCTCATCGTATTTAACAGCTTCTTCTTTCTTTTCATAAAACCATTGCTATAACACTGAATATATCTAATTAGCTAAGGCTATGATAGGAAGAGTACGTGCATCTTTTAACAATGCATTTAAACTTTCGGCAATATTTGTGATCATTATGTCGTATCGTCGGATTGGAAAATGACATCTTGCCCAACGGTGAAATCCAACTTTATTTTCTAAATAGTTGACAGCATTGTGATGCACTGATTTCAACTTGTTCATATATTTTTCAAAATCACTAAACATAAACGCTTTCTCAGTAAGGTGAAATCCTATTGGAAAAGCGTCTGTCTTACCGTCTCTAAACTTGAATTTAGTTTTAAGATTCTCTTTAATATGATATGCACAAAAATCGTAGTATAATTCAAGGAAAAGTGTTCTTATACCTTTAATGATACTCTCATGTCGATCAGAGACAAAAATAAGATCTTCAACAGGTCTAAGTGTATCCCGTAGCTTTGTTAAAAACCATTCCCAAGAAACATTGTTTTCAAAGTAACCACTCCGAATGCGACAGGATAAATTTGATCATTTTCGTTAAGAGTAGCAGCAATAAACATGGTGCCTTGATATGTACCTTTTAGGAATGTTCCATCAATAGTAATAACTGACTTAATTACTGTACGAAAGCCACTCAAAGAGACTCTAAGTGCTATAAAGAAGTTCAAGAAGTTTGCATCATCATCAGTCTCTATATGCATTATTGTACTTAGATTCATCTCTTTGAGTACGTAACAAAACTATGGCTGTAAGCTGAATGATTCAGCCAGGTTCCCACACGCTAATTTTAGTGCTTATTCTCTTACTAGCCACATCTTGCGATAAGACACCTGCACTCCAAACTTTTGATGTATATCATCGCAAATATTGTTTGGAATGTAAATTTCGCTAGAATCTTAAAATTTGTCCATCACAAATTCACCAATAAATCGACTGCTTGCTTGTCAATGGCCTAGATTTAATTAGTCACTTCTATAAATATGCTCGATTTCAAACCGTCTAATACACCAATATCCACCTTCTTCGTATGTATTCGTTGCTCGCATCCTTCATTTACATCCGTCGACAACACATCTAACCTCACATCGATCTGTCATTGATTTTGCAACTCGAAATTGAAAATTATTCTTCAGTGCCAATATACCCAACGCATCTCGTAGCTCCTTCTTTGAATTGAAAAGCTGTCCAACATCCATTACGTTATATGTAGACACAGACAATGCATCTTGCAAAGTAGAAAATGATGGTGAAACAAGCGCCATACAACGATGACTTGATAGACCAGCCATGTCATCACCAATCTTCATAAATGTGTCACTGTCACGAACTTACTGGTTCAAGTTTGCACCTGGATTAATATCATCTTCGTAATCATTCCTGCACGAATGAGATGGCATATCGTTAACTATGTCAATACTTTCACCATGCACATATGGCTGAGTCTAAAAGAAATCATGTACATGATCTTCATTTATTTGGTAAAACACATATTCTTCATGACTAACTAGAGCTCCACATTATATTGATGTAGGGTCTATAGGATTTATATCATATTGTGTATAATGTTAACCATAATTGAATTAATTACCATCCTAAGAAGAAATAACTGGTTGTTTAGGAACTTTTGCATCAACAACTAACATGTAGCAAGTCACCCTGAGATCTATAGGAACTACTTGCTCTACAAATACAAAAATCACAGATAGATCTTTATTCCCTCCCACCCTAATACTCTACATAAAACTAGATACATTATAATCGTCATTGACGTTAACATGTATCCAAGATCATGTCTTCACATCTCTTAAACCAGTTTTTAGTTAAATGTTGAATTCTGTTGGGTTAATTTTAGTGCACTTATATATCATGGCTAATAATCTATGGTACTTAATATTTTTTAGAACAGATATAAGTCAGACCCTTCTACCACGGTATTTTTCTGAACCATTAAATAACATAACGTACAATCTTTCATATTTAACACCAATAGATACAATTTCAACCATATACTTGAAATTTTAAAAATTAATACAAAAAATTAATTAATGTATAATCTTTATAATAAAAAAAATATTTATAATATTAAAAAATATTTATAATATAATGAGTAAAAAAATTGTAACTATTAAATTATAATTTTTAAAAAATTTATTAATTATAATATATAGAATAAATATAAATAACTAGATATAATTTTTATGTATAATAACCTTAATAGGCCTTGGGTTGGCAGCCAACCCAGCGTTGTAATAGTGCCCTAGGTTGGCAGCCAACCCAGAGGGGTAAAGGTGCCCTAAGTTGGCAGCCAACCCATTTGCCAAACTAGGGGACTATTTTGCCCTCCGTTGACAACGAACCGAAGGCACTATTATAGCCCTAAGTTGGTTGTCCAACTCAGGGTTGTAATCCGACTTAGGGCACTATTACAGCCCTAAGTTTTCAACATATAAATTTTTGTATTTAAGAACATTACTTAATTATTTTATAATAATATTTATACACTTTAAATTAAATATAAATTACAAAAATTTAAATTTTAAAAATTTACTTTTTTTTTAAATTTGTAGTTGAATGCAGAAATATGTATTTTTCACTGTTACGTGAGCTATTCAAAAAAGAAAAATTAGAATAAGAAAGGTATAAAAAGAATGAAATTTGTATTTATTTATAGCTTAAAATTAGAATTTAATACCAAATTATTCAAAGTAATTACTTTGGTAAGAATAAATTAGGATCGGTTAAAATTACGAAAAAGAGTAAAAATAAAGTTATTTTCAAAAATTTCTCAAAAATCACAGGGAAGGCTCTGAGCGATGGCTCGCTCCGCCACTGTAGTAGTATCAATTGTCGGTCAAGTGATATGCACGCCTACTTTTCACTTAATAGTTCGGCTTTTCAAACCTAAATCCCCCGGCCTGTCAACAGGCATTTGAGGATGGACTCGCTGTTTCCGTTGAGAGATGATGACAAGGACAGCTTTGTGGACAAGGAAGCTGAGGAGTTCATTCAAAGCTTTTTATAGGCTGCAGTAATGGAAAGTTGGCCACGTAGCAGTTAAACTCTATGGCTGACGTGATCTTCGTTTAGAAATTCCACATTGCACAAAAGCAGAAAGGCATTGCAACTGTAACGCCCCAAAATTTTACTTGTTGCGGAACAATACTAAAGCATTCAAAATTCCATATGACTAAAAAAAATTCATATAATTTTAAAAAACTTATAAATAAAATAATTAGTCAAATATTTTTAATAGTAAATAACCATAAATCTCTAAAATAAATCTTAAAATTAAAAACAATGGAATGAAAGAAAAATCCTCAAAAGTTCTGATGTACAGGGAATCAAGTAATAGCAGAAGTTCGGCCAAAACTATTCTCTAATTGTAAATCCTTTAACTATCTGGAATCACAATAAATTATAATGAATTTTAAACTCAGTAAATATACTAGCTTTTCTTTTATATATATAAAATACATCCATAACTATAAACAATGGATTTATTTATAATGTATGCACATAATATAATATGAGATGAACTTATGCTTATTTTAAAACTTTCATAATCACTTAAATACTTTATAACATTCTTGCAAAATTTTTCTAAGAATATCTCTCTTTAATTACCTCTTAGTAGGACTTCATATATTACTTATCACTAAATAAACCAATATCACTTATCGATGACATACTGTATGTGGGTTAAGCGCAAGTGGAGCATATAATTTTAAAAAAAATAATAAATACTTATGCCGTCAAGTAAGAGCTACACCCTCACCTTAATCATCGGTGAATCTTCCCACATGCATAAATATTTCTTCACACAAATGTGAAGACCACTATAACCACAGTTACCCTTGAGGTCTCTTTTATATTATACAGAACAATGGACAATAACAATATTACCAAACCCGAAGAAATTACCACACTAAACAATAAAAGTTCTATATAATTTATAATTACCTACTAAGAAAGTAATGAAATTCGATATCCTAGCATACAAAACTTAACTTTTATTAGTTTTTTGTTTTGGCAAAAACACTTTTCTCATTACTTTAAACACAAGCATATGTTCATGCTTAAATGCCAATGCACGTGACATAAGAATGATCACAATAATACAATCACAATTACAATAGCACATATACTTATAAACACTCACGTAAACATATAATAATATTAAAATAATATTTTTATAAAAATTTATAATTAAAAAATATTTTTAAAAATATATTCAAACATATAAATACGTTTATTATGATTTTATTTTAAAAAGTCTAGTATACTTATCTCTTAGCGATCACAATAAATACTAATTTAAACGTTTTGACCTATAATAAAAATATATAACATTCATAAGATTCCTATACACTATCATAAAACAAATGTAATTTCATTAACTTCAAATTCTGCATAAAATGTAATTTCATTAACTTCAAATTCTGCGTAAAACTATGCCTCTTTTATTATCTAACTTAATCACTTATCCTGACAATGTGGTGTCATATGCTAAGTAACTCTCAAACATTAGTTTTTAGAAAATACAATACATTTCCAAAGATTATAAAAATTTGCAAAGATAAAAAAATATATAGACAATACATTATTAAAATTTTTGAATTCAAATTCATTCTATAACTATTCAAAATAAATTTTATTCTCAAAGTATCAAATTCTATTAAGCACTATTTTCATTCAAAATTTCATAACAAATTGTAAACATAAAATTTTACTCTGAAATTTTAATATTATAAACTAAATGCAATTAGAATTTAACATGTAAAATTTTATGATTTTTAAAAATATTTTAGTTAACTAAAATAATTTCATCATTCAATTCTTCTAAAAAAAGGAGAAATTTTTTGTACCTTAGAGTGAGATTTAAAAAATCATTAAAAATTGAAAACTTAATAATTTCTTATCAGATAAAATTCACAACAACTCTAAAAATGTTTCATTTATTCTATAAAATAGTTTTGATAAATCTAAAATACATAATTTTATAAAATTTACAAATCGAGTCACTATCATAATATTATCTCTGTAGAAATTTTATTTTCTTAACCATCTCTCCACAAATAAAAATTCTCTAATCACTTAATCACAAAAATTTAACCCTAACTTCACAATCTAATTATCTATTCCAATTATTATATTCTATAAAACTTCATAATAAAATTACTTATTATTAAAAATAAATCAGTAATCTAAGAAAACCAATACAAAATACAGAAAAGAAAACTTGCTATTTTTTCTTGTCTTTCCTCTTCTTTTGTTTCTCCCCTTTGTTCTCTCTCTTTTTTATTTTCTTTTTCTTTCAAATATGCCTAAACCCTAAATATAAATAAAAACTTCTATTTATACTAGTATAAAATAGCAATTCTATTCCTAATTGAATTCTTTTTATCTATTTGACCCCAAATTTATAATTTATTTTAAAATATCTAATTATTTCCTATATAATACATATATCCCAAAAATATAAACTATTATCAATATATAATATAGTAAAAGAACTAGAGTGTTACAGCAACTGTGAGAAACAAGAGTTCTGGGTACATTTTTGAAAAACTCTTCGATAGCTTCAGCAAAAGTTCCAAAATTCACAAATTTTTCACAAAGTTACCGTTTGTAAAGGAGCATTGTTCCCACATACTGTTCATGGTATTGTTCACCGAGTATTTTGGGCGCTTGAGCGGGACTTAGGCACTGGTAGGGCGAGCCCATTGCCTCATTTTACTGTTCACATAATTTTTAACAATTTTGCCTTCTGATAGTGTTTGAATTGTAAAAAAAATTGTACTAAATTGTATGATTTTTAAATATTTATAAATCATGTAGAATTTTAGAAATACTTGAGATTATTATGAGATTTTTAAAAAATTTCTATAAATACCCATTATTTTTAGAATTTTCAAAATAGCTCAAACCTACTCTCACTAAGAATTTCGACTACCTCTTGGATGAATCCCTTAATGAAAATCGATTGGCATCATTTTTGGATCACACACTCATCTCAAAGATGTTGTTGTATAACAGCAAGCCTCACCTCAATTCAATCCCTGATGTTTTGCCAAATTTTGTTCAAAGTTTAAAAATTTTCAGTTAGATTTTCAGCAAATAGAATGTTGATGTGAAAATGAACTACACCATTGGATTTAGGAAGCCAAAAACTAGGATTCATGAGGATTGGCTACCCAAATCGCTGAATTTTTCATCTCTGTTAGTGTTGATTGGCAAGTTGACTAGTCAATGGTTAAATCTCCATTAAATCTTCTATTTCATGCTTTTAGGACATATTTTTGTACCTAGAGATGTCTATTGGACTTTTTGCAATGAGAGGAATCAATAGTAAGCTTGAAATTTTCAAATGATTTTTTACAATTTAGGATTGCAAGATAATAAAGTAGAGATTTCGTCACTTAATTAATTATTTTTTTAAAATATATTAAATATGTTTATAATTTATGGTTTTGATATGAAACGAATTTAAATTGTTTGAAATTGATTATGCATTTTAACGATAAGATATTTGAATGACACGTCTTGTAGTTATAGGTTATCAAATTTGTATCGATTTAAACGTTTTGCCTTAATATTGTCTGCATGATATAAAAATATATAAAATATATTATTTTTATGAATAATATACAGAGTTATTTTTATTGATTTCTTATCATTATATTACTTAAGTTTTTACTAAATATAGAATGTTATTCGTAATGGACATTAATGAGATGACGAAATTACCATTCATCTAGTATCTACTGTAACTGTGAGAGACATATAAAGGAATTATAATACCCACCAAACAATGTTGTTGTTATGGTAGTCTTGTCTCAACAGTAGGATGAAGAATGAGCTGCGTATTGAACAAGCAATTCTTCTGCCTGATTCACACGTAAATAGTAGAATTCAGTGACATTTGGAATCGGCACGGCAGCAACATGTGATTGATTGTCTACAGCTTTCCATATCAGATTAGGTAATGTCTTGTCAGTAGTAGCAAGAAACGACGCATCTTTGTTTGTTATGTTGGTGATTTCTTCCCTCCAAATGGTGGGGGGGTTGCGCGGGGGTGGGTGGGTGATAAATTATACCCGTGGCGTGTTGTCTTATTCAAAATCACTAGCCCTACATCTAATCTTCCCTACCCTCCATGGCACCATTGGAGATGCTGTTGCTAGCTTGCTTTGCCAATTACCACAAGCCAAATATCTCTTCTCTTGTGCTGTGCTCCTCCCTCGTAATCAATCCATTTGCTTGCTTTTCTTCTATCTTTTAATCATTTCTCTCGAGAAAAAAAAATTAACAAAATAAAGTAGTTAATTTAAATTTAATTCTCTTAAAGACTTTACATAGAAATTCATGGTTTCCAAACAGTGTTGCTGCTCTTAGTGTATGAACCAACCATATTTTCCTTGTTGGGTGCCATGGAAGTTGAGACAATAAGAAACAATTGCTGCGCTTAGGGATTGAAAGAACGACTTCAAGAATAAAATTTGTGAAAATTATTGATCGAGTAGAGGAATTCTAAGTTGATGGAAATTTCATTTGAGGAAGATGTACTAGATTTACCTTGAAGATGTATAAAAGCACTACATATATTCATGGTTTCGCCCAAGCCACGTACTTCATAGGTAGTTTAAGGATCATGAATTAGGGTTTTCATCCAAATTAACCTTAATTACAGGCAATAAAAAGGAAAGATGAAATTTAGCATGCAATCACGTGATGGCTAGACTTGATAGCTTTTGTCCTGAAACAACAGAACACATATTGATCCAAAGAACTCCAGTACAATCACGAGGAACATATGGAAACATGCGAGAGAGAGGAGGAGGGAGTTGTAGTTGTCAGATGGAAACTTTCTCTTCACATGTATCTTGGGAAAAGAAGAAAGAAAAAGTGGTTAAACTAAAGCGTCTCTTTACCGCAGAACTTAACAAAGACAAGGCTATGTTTGTTTTAGGAAAAGCAGTATCACTTCCAGCTCTTGTGTCAAATCGATAGATGGTATTCATCAGGCTGAATGAACTCATGCATCATGCACGCGGTTACCAATTGAAATTGATTATTGGGTCTCTGCATAAGTGTTACATAGCATAAGAGTTTACTATCCTAAATGCCAAATAGATTATATTAGGTGAGAAAATCCCTATTCAACAGCTGGGATGAGCTTGGGGTGAGGGGTGTTTGAATGTCAAATCTGTTATGCTACTGAATAGATTTTATCAATTAAACTAACATGCATCTACCCATAAAATTCCATGCAATTCAGGATTAAACATCCATCTCATTTCGTTTTCATTTTCATACAAGTATGCTTCTACTAGATAGAATTCTGTCTATCCACGTGCTTATTTGTTGAGTAGAAACTTGTGCATTTTTCAGAGTTGGTGAATTGTAATTTCATATTCAATTCAGGATTATTCAGCTGCTACTCGTCCAGTCTACTAAATCTAGACATGTTCGTGCTTATAATATGTGTATGCTTCAGTCAATATTCAGACGTCATTCAATCACAGTTGCAATTGACGACCGTATACATTTTAACCAGTTGAAGATTCACGCCGGCGTCCGCTAATTTGACCACTCAAATTAAAACGTAGAAAATTCCATGTGAGCTGTAGAACCTTTGGCAATATAATGACACAGTTAGTAAGCCCTGGCACAGAAGTCCGTTCAAAATTCAAACCTCGAAAACTCCTACCCACGTATGCAATTCATATACTATCTCGATTAGTTGAAAATTCATCAACTCCACGGTGGCTGGAAATGAATCCCCTTATTTTCTTTTTTTTTACAAATTTTAAATCATTTGATCAAATTTCTCTTCTTTTTATCACTGATTTAAGAAAAATTTGACATACGACAGTAATTATTAATTATATCTTAATTTTTTTAAATTTAAATAATAAAATAAAAATTAATTTTATATATTTTATTAATTATATCACGTATTATTATATATTTAAAAGTCAAGAAAATATTTTTAAAAAATCTGTGTAAATTTTTCTTTAATCTTAAATTTTTATATAGATTTACTCTCTATCCCACGTCGTCACTCTCTTCCATTAAATAATATCTTTGACTGCTTTGATCAATAGATTGATACTTTCATCTTCATCCATACTACAACAATGAGACTTAGATGTTAAACGTGATGGGTATTGATTAGTTGAATATGAACTTGATTGTTAAGGAAAATTAAATGTTAAAATGGTGGGTGTGATTTGTGAATTTGTAGTTTGAGAAATCAAAGAGAAGATGACAAAATAATAAAATGATTTTAAAACTGTAAGAAAATTTAAGGATTTTGTTTTTATTTTTCTATTAATTTGATAATTTAAAATTTTAATATAAGAAATGATGAGGGAGGGGTTGAAGTGTAGATTCATATAAAATTTGAGAGTAGCTTGCGATTTATTAAACATTGAGGGGTATACTGAAATTTCTCCGTGGAAAATTCATACCTCTGCATGTCAGTCGTCGGTTGAAAATGACCTCCCTCTTTGTCGGTGGATATTTTAGGTTGTCATTTGCTTTCTTTTGAATTTTCACTACCTAAGTATGTAATCCCAGTCGAAGAGCCGATCCAGGAAACAAAAGAAATATACTTTTCCACGGTTCGGCACAGTAAATTAATTTTTAGCTGGGAATCTTCCTTGGCAATTGCATTTGCCAGCTTATATAAACAAGGCTACCTTGTTGCTCTGAACTCACATTCCTCCTCCTTCTCTAGCTCTATCTCAATCTCCATCTTTCTATCATGGCAGAACAAACAAAAGACAAATGGGAAGGAAAGGCCAGCGTTGAGGTATCAGGATTAACTGCAGACCAAGTTTGGCCTTGCCTTGAGGATTTCGGCAACCTGCACAAGTGGCATCCCTCTGTCGACATTTGTTACCTTGTGGAGGGAGTTCCCGGGCAGCTTGGCCAGGTTCGATACTGTGGCATGGCAAATAAAGGCTCAGATGATAAGTCAGTCCAATGGTCGAAAGGCAAGCTGATTATGCTCGATCCCGTCCAACGGTGTTTAAGCTACCAGGTCACTGAGAACAACGTTGGAATTGATTACTATGTGGCCACGATCAAGGTATTGCCAATCAATAGTAATGATGATGGAAAAAATAGGTGCATCATCGAGTGGGCATATGTTGCAGCCCCATTTGAAGGGTCAACGCATGAAGATTTGGTTTCATATTTACATTATACTCTGCAATTCATGGCAAAGAACATGGAACAAGAGCTTCTCCAGACCGTGTAATAATTGACTTATGCGTGATGGTAATGCTATAAGTTGTGCGTATCATGTATGGAACATCATAACTACTGTGGTTTTATGTACTATGTATATTTGGCATTATGTATGGACTGTTTTGAGCTGTTCAATAAGATTTCTCTATTGCATAAGAACATCGTAAGAGTTTGTTGAACTTCAAATAATATGAGTTCAGCGCTCAGTTTTCTAGCATTCTTGAAGACCCCAGATCAAAATTATAGCGTTATAGCCATACACGTAGTTTGAGTTTTTCTGATGGTGCATCTGGCTCTGTTTGTGTGGGGAGAAAGGTCATGCAAGAAGCTCTTATACAGCAGAATGTCTTATTTTGAACATGGAATTAAGCTGTCTCATTGTCATTGTATAAATCATAAGAGGGCTAGAGGGACTCCCATCAAGTACAAAGATTGGAACAGTCACTGACTTGAAAGTTTCAAATGAATTATAATTGGAAATATGAACAAAAAAGAACGTAATTCATAGGCATATTTAGTCAAAAACAACATGATTAGCCTTATCATTCTTAAAAGAAGTTTTAACATCTTATGCATAGAAAAGTAAAGAACAAATGCAATTAATAAATGAGTTACAGAATGCATACAAAATAGACTGACAATAGGATAATGAGAAAGTTCCCAGAAATCGTGCAGAAGAGTGCTTTCGGAATTTATTGAGGAGAATGGTCGTCAATTAGTGGAAAATTATCACCAAGCGCTGTCATCTAGAGTCTGTACTGCCATTTATTTGTATTGTTAATCGATTACATCGAGTCCACTTTCACTGATACAAGCATCGTCGCTCTTATGCCTTAGTGACGGGACAAAATTACAGGAACCATTTTGCGCGGTTTCTTTTCTACCACCGGCTGCCTTCCCTCCATTTTCATACCCATCTGAGAGAACTCCGTCTCTGTGTTTAAACGGAGATGATGAAGAGGTTAATTAATGACGAATGCGCAGAGAGGCGTTCAAGCGCCGAAAAGTTGACTCCACATGCCATAACTTACTTGATTCCTTTACAGTAATTATTTAGAAAACTTTTGAAACTTTATGAGAATGATCTCATTTGTGCAACTTATGCTTCTGAGAAAAAACTTGGCATCTGCGTTTTGGTCAAGTATCACAAAACTGACCAAGTGCGTTGATCAACTAAAGAAATGAATTACAAGTATCAAATAGCATCGTCATCTAGGATTAGGACCGCCATTAATTAACAGTGTCGATGGCTTATATTAATACCCAATGACATTGATTATGAACTTATGGTCATCGAACGTGATGCAGATTCTACTATTTATGATTTAAAGATATAGTATGCAAGTGACAGGATACCTACTACATGTGTTATCCTTATGCGGTAGAATTGAACGAGAATTATTGTTGGTGCCGGTAAATTTGGGCTGATAAAGAGTAGGGCTGAGGGAGTCAATGTTGCCAGCTGACGATTTTCTTTTAATTTTTTTATTAATTAAAATCTATCTAAGTTGAATTTCTTTAAATACCATCACTTGGGTTTGGCAGGTGCTTTCGAATTACTACTCGGACTCCTCCCAGCACTGATTGATCTGGCCCAGCTCAAATATCATCTTTTTTCTGGATTGAGTTGAAAGGGCGACCCATTTCTCCAAAAGCAAGACCCCATCCCCTATCCCCATTGTCCTTATTTGCCAAATTTTCATATTATACTTGATTAAATTGTAATTAGAGTAATTAATTAATAATATTATAACAGACTTTTGGAAAATTACGCCGGCGTCCATTAATTTCACAATTCAGACTGAAATAGCAGAAAAATCCCATGTATAGGTCCCTGCACCACGAGTGCCTTTAAACTTTCATCTATGAAACCAAGTCTTACGTCCGTTTAATCCACGTTTCAGGTTATTATCCGCCACTTTCCTAACCGGCTCGAGTCGCCTCCGACTTCTTTAGATTCTGTTGACCTACATTCTACCTGCCCATCTGCTCACAGATTTATTCGAACAGTAACGTGACAAAATTTCCCATACACCTGATCCTACCTGCACCGATACACGCGTCTCCAATAACTCCATCGCTACCGTTCATCTGTCGAAACGAAGATACATGTCTGAACTAGTCCAATCAGATTTTGGATTCTGTTGACCTACATTCTACCCTATCCACCAATATAACGCCACGTCATGCAACGCGATCACTTCAGCTATACTTCGTTACAGCTAATGAACTCGTTTTGTCCTCTCTCTCCGTCCCCGTCCCCGTCCATTATAAATACACCATAAAGGCCAGCGTATAGGTGTGGTTTCTTCTTCTAAATTTATCTACTTCTCTGCATTGCTCTGGCTCTTTCATTTAGTAGTCATCATAAATTCTCGTCCGTCCACTGGCGGCATGTCCGCTGCCGAGATGGAGCCTTTGACGTCGGGAGCGAGCAATCGCATAATCCCGATTCTAAAAACCTTGAGAACATCGATAATTTTCATCCAATCAATCATTTTTGCTCTCATCCTCTTCCTCCTGCCGCGGCGCTCGGCAGCCGGCGCCCAGAAATCTCCGGCGAAAAGTTGGAAGCGGAAATCAGTGTGGAAAGGAGACCAGGAGGACACCATGCGAAGAAGAGCGTTGGCCGAGGACATAAAAATGGGATTCGAGACCGACAATGGGGAAGTTCGGTGCCAGTGGAGCACTTCTCTTTTTTATGGCGTTAGAAGGAACGCTTTATTTAGCCGATCGTGGTTCCCGGTCATGGGGCAATTGAAGTAAGGTTTTTCATTTGTTTTTTGATACTTTGAATTGGGTTTTGAATTTTGGCTTTCGATTTCTGAAATTTCAATATGTTATGGTCTGTTTGATTGGTGAATGAGTATGGGAAAGAGTAAATGAAAAGTAAATTGGGAATATTTCTACCTTTTTTAGGAAGTCGAGAATCTGGTGTAAGATATGTTACTAAGTTTGTGTCGTGAATCTGTTTGTCTGTGTTTAACAGAGTCGATGGGATACTAACTTTTACTAAAATCTAATTCGTTGTGATTGTGGAGGGGTTTATTTTCATTCCCGTGCTGATCAGATAGTACAAGTAAATGGAATGTGATGGACACTCTTAAGTTTTATCTCTCAATCTCATTATATTTCAAAATTAGCTTTGTGGTTTCTGGAGAATGTACATTGGTTTTAATTTATCAGGACAGTTGCAACATTTTAAATATCCAAATGTTGAAATATGTTAGTAGTAGGGTTCAGTATGATTCGCATAAATGTATTATGTTTTGGTTTCTATAATGCTTCTCGTCACTTGTGGAAGGATATTGCTGCATTTTCTTACAAAAATAAAAATACTGCCCCAGAGGAGATCCTGTGTAAATTATATTTGCTATTAGCATATCATCGGTGTAATAAATCATTTATTTTCTAATAAAACTCTCACACGCCAGGAGTTACTCTGTGCAAAAGGATTAAAGTGGCTTTGGTGGCATGTGGTGCTCTGATACTTTTGTGGTGCTTATTCCACACAGCTTTACCATGTACAGTTTATACAATGCTTACTGCAACCCTTATTCAGTGGTTCTTCATGTTTGTGTTTTAATTTCATGTGTTTTGTTCTTTCAGGGGCATTTTGATCATAGTACCTGAATGAGTACAGGTAATTGAGTGGCCTGTTTTGGAATCATTACTCTGTTTGCTTCTTACGCTCTTTTTCTTTTACTTCATGCTGTGAAGACTGATCTACATTTCTTCTGTTGTGCTTATTTTATTTTCAGTGGTAGGTATACTCATTTTGCTAGGCAACTAACTTCAAGCAACTTTGGGGTGTATGCTATGGACTGGATTGGTACATAAGTTCCGTCTCAACTCAATAAGCTCTCTGTCTTGAATGTTAGGTTTTCATTCTTTTAATTGGTTATTCTTCTTAAATTTAGGTCATGGTGGAGCGATGGATTGCATGGATATGTTCCTTCACTTGATCATGTGGTTGCAGACACCGTAGGTTTAACTTTGTTTTCCAGTTATCCACTGCGGTAACTGCAACTTGAAATTGAGTTATGGAACTAACAGTTTGCCATGCTGTCTGCTGACTGTGTCTGAACAATTAGAAATCTTAGAATAGTACTACTTTGCTCTGTCTGAAATCCACAACAAGTTGTTGTTTTAACTGTAGGTTACCTGTTCACTTTAAGTGAGATTTAACCCCCTTATCTTCTGTTAAACAGGGGGCTTTCTTGGAAAAAATCAAATCAGATAATCCTGAAGTACCATGCTTTCTCTTTGGTCACTCAACTGGTGGTGCTGTAGTTCTGAAGGTGAGAAATAGTGAGATACATACTTGTAACATCTTAGTTGATTTTTGATAGAAGTTCCAAGTTAATTATAAGGTGCTCCTTTGTATAGGCTGCGTCATATCCACACATTAGGGCAATGCTGGAGGGAATTGTGCTATCAGCACCAGCTTTGCGCGTTGAGCCAGCGCATCCTATTGTTGGAGTAAGTAGTTTCTTCCTTTTTCTTTGCTGCATGTCACAAGCTATGCAAATGATGAGAAATAAAGCTGTTTGGAATATATTTTTTTGTGTATTTCCATATTCGCTTAACTAAAATTCTATCATTGATACCTCATTCAGGCTGTGGCTCCTATATTTTCTCTGGTTGTTCCCAAGTTTCAGTTTAAAGGTGCTAACAAAAGGGGCATTCCAGTTTCTAGGGATCCAGCAGCGCAAATGGCAAAGTATTCTGATTCATTGGTCTACACAGGACCCATGAGTGTCCGAACAGGCCATGAGATATTGCGCATTTCATCTTACTTGATGCGGAACTTCAAGTCCGTGACTGTTCCGTTCTTTGTTCTTCACGGGACAGCAGACAAAGTCACTGACCCTCGGGCGTCCCAAGATTTATACAACGAGGCTGCTTCTGTGTTGAAAGATATAAAGTTGTACGAGGGCTTCTTGCATGACCTGCTCTTTGAGCCAGAGCGCAAAGAAGTTAGGCAGGATATAATAAACTGGATGGAGAAAAGATTGGTTGCCAGTATTGACAAAGGTGATTCGTTCATCTTATAGGAGTTAGTTCTATTTTCTTCAAGTTTATCTGGGGATTTCAGGGGTCGGGGCTTTAGAGATTCATCCTCACATCTGTGTTGGGAAATCTCTTAGATTAAATGTGTGCAATTTGGCAGTAAAGTTTATAACTACAGTTGCCTGTGTTCTTCAAAAAAAAAGAAGTAAAAGGTCATCCGTGCATGTCTTCCATGATTTACCTCTCTGCTTTGATGGTAACATTACAACTGACTTCTACTCTTATGTAACCTCCCTCTTTCAAATTTCCCTGCGCCGGGGTAGAGTTGGGCACATTCAATTCGAGTTGAATCAAATTGGTTTAAAATTTGGAATTAAACAAATTAATTCATAATAATTAGATAAAAATTTTGATGAATTTAATAATTTTTTTTGAAAAATAAATTTAATATTTAATAATTTTACATTTACAATTAAAAATTTTAAGTCTAAAATTATAAATAAATTTTTTAATCAAATTATTTTTGGTATATAAATTTTATATAATTAAATTTATTTTTTATTTTTAAAAATAAATATAATTACATAAAATACTTTAAATCCATCGTGGTCGAATTTGTCCAACCCTAGTATTAGTATTGGGTGGTCCCTTTGCACTATGTCTCAACCAGTATGAAGATGGTTAAAAGAAACATCAAAATAATGAGAGGCAGCGCACACTTAGCTATAGAAAACCAATCTAAAAGTGACCTAAACACTAACCGAACTTGAAGTAGACAGCACCGCATCCTGCAGTCTCTTGCCCATGCGCTGTAATCCCACATCATACTTGTTCACCAGATCTTCAAATACCAACCCTTCCACCGGATCTACGGCAAACGACCACTCGATCACACACCCACTTTGACCAATTCCATTATTATCATCTCCTGGAACAAGCTTGACCGTTGAAACATATGACTTGAACCCAATGTTGCTGTCAATCATCTCATAACTTAGGCAACGTTGAACGTGATCAACGGCTGTTAATCTCTCTTTGGACCAGCTGGCAGAACGTGCGTAAGTGTCATTGCTGGCGATGCATGGGATCGAAAAGCCAGCGCAGTGTCGGATGCAACCAGGCTCACCGTTGGTTCCGTGGACGCCATAGCTGGTTGCCAGGCTGGGAAAATACTTGTATAGGTTAAAGAAGTCGGTAACAAGAGGCCAAATTTGGCCTGCAGTGGCTCTTGATAGTTTTGTGGAAACCTTGCCATCCCATTTTGGCTGCAAATTTTGCTCCATTCGATTGAGAAATTAAACTGTCTCCGGACTTGGATATTCCCAACGTTGCCTTTGTACAAGACTGTAAGCAAAAGTTGCCGAGAAAAGGAGAAACCTCGCAAGAATTTATGCACAATGTTACAGTATTATTTAATGTGAAGAAAGTGATAAATTCAAAATTATCATGCAAGCATTATTATCGGTTTTAGAAAAAGCTAATGGCTAGGATGAGTGAACGGCTCGTGGAGGGTCTGGCACGCATCATGAAACGGGCAATGAAGAGTCTGGCACAACTCATCCACTGTCCACACTTCCACATGATCCATGGCAAACGATCACTCAATCACTGCCTCACCACTTTAACTAGGAGTGTCTTTTTCTGTTTGGACAGCTAACTATAGATGTTGAACGTCGTCAAAGGATATTATTATCTCTGTGGCCCAGTTAATAGAGAGAGGTTGTCATATCGTCGACGCCATGGAAGCCATAGTGGCTAGCCCAAGGAGTGGTAAAAAATAATAATTATTGCTTTGCTGTCTTTAGCTCTGTCGTAAATGAATGAAGATAACCAGTACTTCTTGAGAAATGTAATGTCACAACAACTCCCATGATGCGAAAACTAATAATCAATCGCTCCAACTTTCAGTTAGATGGTCCCCGAGTTAATTATGATCGATTAAAGTCAAAAGGCTAGCTCTTCTTTCACTAGAAACCTCCTTTTATTCTCCCGGAGAGCATGAGTTCAGCTGCTGTAATAGTCCGGCTTTTCAACCCTACATCCCCTTCCGTGTCAGTAGGCGCAAAGGCTTTCACCAGACGAACGCCAGCAGTAGCTACTTATGATGATGGCGTGGCAGTGTCGGATGCTGATATGGCAGAGGTTTCGCCTTTGGTGGTTCCAGTGGGCGGCGTGTGAGGGTAACCTCCTTTGGAGTTCATTAAAAGGTTTTACAAGCAACTGAAGTTGCACAAGGCGAAAACTGGCAGCTAACCTCTATGGCTGACGTGATCTTCCGTTACTGATATAGCATGAAAGACACTGCAGCTTTGCGAAACAAGGGCTCTGCTCTGCCTTCAAGATTGAGAAGCATAGTTCCTCCATTTTACTAAACTTCACTTTTTAATTTATTACGAGGAAAATGAACTAACGGTTTAGCATTTCAAGTTGTCCCGTGGATTGCAGGACAAAAGCCCGTAACTGATATTGGGCTAAAGCCCGCGAATATAATTGGATTCAGCTATCGTTTCCGAAACAACGAGAGAGGAGAGAGCAGCCACGCCCACGGCCGCCGATTGTATAGCGGAACTGGGGCTGTGGGGACTGACTTCTTATTTGCAAGGACAGCTGCTTGTAAATTCTCTTTTATTCTTTTCACAAAGAATTCGATGCCCATCTACGTGACCATTCAGCTGGTATCCATACCTACGAACGAATGAACGACACAACGTTGTTGTCATAATCGTCTCGTCTCGTCTCGTCTCTTTAACAGTAGGATTAGGAATGAGGCGGGTATCGAAAAGCAATTCTCGTGCGTGTGCGTACGTTTAGGTGGGATTCCGTTGACGTCTGAATCACACAGCCAAATTTAGTTGGCAGGGGGGCAACACGTGATTGATTGATTGTCCTTCGATACGTTCAAGCTTGGGTTGGTTAACGTCTGTCCTGTCGTTTAACAAGAAACGACATTTTTATTTGTTATGTTTGGTGCCTCGTTTTTCTTACCCGGTGGAATAAGTAAATTTTCTAGAATCGTTCAATAATTATTAGCCTTGCAACAAACTCCTTTCTTTCTTTTGTACCCGTGACGACGTGTCGTTTCAATGAAGCGGGGAAATAATAACAATAAACAAAATTCAAAATTAATATTTAAAACTAAAAAATTATTATTATTTATTTTCAAAAGTCCGGAAACAGCTTCTTATTGTAGTCTTGCATCACGCCTCTCTCTCTCTCTCTCTCTCTCTCCTTCCTTCCTGGAATAATGGAAATTTAGAGAATTCCTTTATTTCCATTTTCCTCCCCAAATCTGCAAATTATCACTCTCCAAGCCCTAATTTTCTCTTTCTAATCCCCATTTCCATCTGCTTCTTCAGTCTCAAGCAAACACATCGTAATCTCCACCGATGATTCTAGAAGCTTCATGAATCTTCCCCTTCCTGGATGAACAACGTTCGTGCGATGTCTGAACTGCGTAGCCGAGCTCTCAAAAATTGGGCCGGTGTTAATCCAATCGAGAACCCGAGGATAATACTAACGACAAAAATAACAATGACAAACTGACTGTAACAACAGAGGAGAACAGAAAAGAAAGGTGACATAGGAGTAATAATATTGTGAACGCCGAGGAAACGACGCCTTTGAACGGAAAAGGAAGAGGCTAGGTTTTTTAGAGAAGAGGCTGCGGAGAAAAATATGGATGAATATGATAGTGGTGGCCGTAGCGGCGACAGGGTTCCTGAGAAGGTGAAATTTTTAATGGTTCTTTCTTTTAGTAGAAATGTTCCGAAAACGGAAGAGAGGAATGAAAGAGCTTGTCTTGTTCTGTGTGTGTGTGTGTGTTTCCCTTTTTGGATGTATTTTTAACAGTTTTTATTATGTGTAAACGATGAACGTTAGTTTTTAATTTTTATATTTAAGTTTTTGTTAGCTAAGAAATGAACTTGTTTGGAGGTGATTGGAGCTGAATTGAGGAGAAGAGAAGAAAATTTTGAAATTTTGATACTTGTAGCTTGTTGTTTCATTGATGAGAAAACTGATGAAAAGATTGAAAGAATTGGATTTTAATTTTTGGTTTCTTTTTAGGTTTATTTGGTTTGGGCCTTGGAGGGAATCTAGGAAATACAAGAACCCAAAAAGAATTTCCTTTTTCGTTTTTCTAAAGCTATCCTGCAAATTGTTGCAGCTGTAATTCTTATTTGAACTGCTAGTATGACTAGCTAACGAACACTAGCTTAAGTGATATGGTCAACATTAACATCTTTCCATGATATATTCATTTTTTGGATTGCATAAATATTAATTATTGATCATTCACGATTTTCTTTTCATATTCTTTTTTCTCCGACTTTGAAGTAATTTTTGATGGTGATGTTTCAAGTCCGGAGTTGTTTTCTTATCCTTTTTTTCTCTCTCTTGTTTTTTGATTTCATGACAACAGGTCCAGGTTGGTGGCTCCCCAATGTACAGAATAGACAGAAAACTGGGGAAAGGTGGATTTGGACAAGTATATGTTGGCCGGCGAATGGGTACAAGTACAAATGAAAGAACCGGCCCGGGAGCTGTAGAGGTGCGGCATTATTGCTGAAATTGTTTGATATATTGATTTTAATAGCACCTTACTTATGTTTCCTAGTGAATTTTAGGTAGCTTTAAAATTTGAACATAGAAGTAGCAAAGGATGTAATTATGGATCTCCTTATGAGTGGCAAGTTTACAAGTGAGACTTCTGCTTCATCTTGTTTTATGCTTCTTTCTTTTTGTTTATTGTTAGTTATTGCATTCTCTTTGAGAAGTCGCGCCGTATGAGAGGTTAAGCTTACACTTTTGCGGCTGTTTGCACAGTGCACTTGGTGGCAGTCATGGTGTGCCACGAGTTCATTTCAAGGGCCGACAAGGTGACTACTATGTCATGGTATGTGTTTATTTTAATACCCCTTCTTCTTCTTCTTCTTCTTCTTCTCTCTCTTTTTTGATCAAGAGGTTGTAGCTTTTTATTCTTGCGGGCTTTCAATAAGTTAGCATGAGAATCCAATGTTGTTGGCAGGTTATGGATATGCTCGGACATAGTTTATGGGATGTTTGGAATAACAATTCAAACACGTAAGTTCTTTGGAAACTAATGGCTGGATATTCCATCCTGTCATTTGTTATTGAATTGACCACTTCATCTCTGTCTAATGTTTAGTTAGTATTATTGTTTTCTAATCCAGGATGTCCATTGAAATGGTTGCATGTATTGCCATTGAGGCAATCTCCATATTAGAGAAGATGCACTCCAGAGGGTGATGCTTTATTATCATGTCTTGTATTTTTTTATCCATAGATAAAATAATTGATGATGGTTGTTGTAATATGGGTGCTTCTAATTTTGGCAGATATGTCCATGGGGATGTAAAACCTGAGAACTTTTTGCTTGGTCCTGCAGGAACTCCTGATGAGAAAAAGCTTTTTCTTGTTGACCTTGGGCTAGGTAAGTCATAAAATGTATTGTCTTCCCCATTTGGCATGGAGTACATCTTATGATTTAATCATTTTGCATCTGTGCTGTGTTGCAGCTACCAGATGGCTAGATAGTTCAACTGGCCTACATGTTGAATATGATCAACGTCCAGATGTTTTTAGGTAAAATTGCATTTCTTAAGTTAGCTTATTTGGAATATTATTTTATCAATTCTGAATCATTGGTTCATAACAATTCCTGTTCTGCAGGGGAACCGTGCGGTATGCTAGTGTACATGCTCATCTTGGTAGAACCAGTAGCCGGAGAGATGACCTAGAGTCTCTTGCTTATACACTTATTTTTCTTCTTCGTGGCCGGCTTCCATGGCAAGGATATCAGGTTTGCAATTTGCAGATTTTTGGTTTTATGTTTATCTTTGACTTCTTCATTGTTCTAATCAAGTTGTGTTTTTTAGGGAGAAAATAAAGGGTTCCTTGTTTGCAAGAAGAAGATGGCTACTTCCCCAGAAACATTGTGTTGTTTTTGCCCTCACCCTTTTCAACAGTTTGTTGAGTATGTGGTGAATTTAAAGTTTGATGAGCAACCCAATTATGCAAAATATGTCTCTCTCTTTGATGGCATCGTTGGTCCAAACCCAGATATAAGGCCAATAAACACTGATGGTGCACAAAAGGTACGTTTCATTTTATTGCATACATTTCTGACTTATAGGATATTGAGGTGACAATATTGGGATTTTCATATAGGAATTCTCTATTGACATGTATAGTTTGTGTTTTCTAGCTTGTTTATCAGGTAGGACATAAGAGAGGACGATTGACAATGGAGGAGGAGGAAGATGAGCAACCAAAGAAGAAGGTCCGTATGGGTATGCCGGCAACTCAGTGGATTAGTGTTTATAATGCTCGTCAGCCTATGAAGCAGAGGTATTTACTTGGAAATTGTTCACTGTGTTCTTCAAGTTAATGGTAGAAGGATGGAAAGCTGACAAATTTACTCATGTGTAGATATCATTATAATGTATCTGACAGAAGACTCTCTCAGCATATTGAGAAAGGAAAGGGAGATGGATTACTTATCAGTAGTGTGGCTTCATGTTCAAATCTGTGGGCTCTAATTATGGACGGAGGCACTGGTTTCACTGCTCAAGTCTTTGAACTCTCGCCCTACTTTCTTCACAAGGTTGCTCAATTCCGTTTGAATGATATATAAATCTGCAGTATGGCATATTGAATCATTCAGTTCACCAAGTGATATGGATTTTTTTTACTTATCTGTAGCATTTATTTTATATTTAATTAAGCAAATTAACCATGTGAATTTTTGTCTTCCTTTGAAGGAATGGATCATGGAACAGTGGGAGAAAAATTATTATATCAGTGCAATGGCAGGAGCTAATAATGGTAGCTCATTAGTTGTAATGTCTAAAGGTAGTTCTGTGAAGCAGTTATGATGTAATGTTTTTTAATACATGTTGCTTAGGTTTTATTGCTCTGTTTTGAATAGGTACCCAGTATTTGCAGCAATCCTATAAAGTCAGTGATTCATTTCCCTTTAAGTGGATCAGTAAAAAATGGAGGGAAGGTTTTTATGTCACTGCCATGGCCACTGCTGGAAGTAGATGGGCAATTGTAATGTCTCGTGGTGCAGGATTTTCTGACCAGGTTTTATTGGGATTTGTGAACATCAGCTTAGCAGAATGCTTTTTGGTGGTAAAGAAGATGTGTCTAACATAACCTCTCTTTACCACTTAAATGCAGGTTGTGGAACTAGATTTTCTGTATCCTAGTGAAGGTATTCATTGGAGGTGGGATGGTGGTTATCGTATCACGTCAACTGCAGCAACATGGGACCAGGCTGCTTTTGTTCTAAGTGTTCCAAGAAGAAAAACGACTGATGAAACTCAAGAGACTCTCCGAACTTCAGCTTTTCCTAGTACTCATGTCAAGGTGGATCATTCAGACGATGTTTATGTCCATATTTTTAAATATTTTTTTATTACTTCATACTGATAGTTTATTTCTATGAGTGTAAATATTCATACGGTGCTGCTTTTTTTGTCTTTTTTCTTTGTTTTGTATTTCAGGAGAAATGGGCAAAGAACCTTTATATTGCATCTGTTTGCTATGGTCGAAGTGTTTCATGAATTGCTGAAGTTTTGTTGGAATGCCACTTTTATTATGATTCTGCACCTGTACAACTGCAAACAGCTCTCACTGTTTACTACCCTTTTTGCAAAGCTAAGATCCTCTTTAGCCAAGATGACTGGTCACAGCATATCGGAGTTGATGTACGCAAAACTCTACTTTTCTGTTGCCATCATGTAGCATCTAGTAAAATTACCCATGCAGTCTTTCGGTTGTCTTGAAATGCTTATGGGCTAATATTAGAAGTTTCATAGCCACTGGGATGGGTAATTCTTACCTATTGTTATAACACTTGTATGGATTTGAACAATAATCACTTGTTTGAAGGCATGTGAACAGGTCAATGTTTCTTATGAACAGTATTTCGGGAACCAGGAAAATGAGTTGCAATGTCCTCTAGACACTGTCAGTCATTCAGCTTGTAGTTACTTCATTGTCCCTTGTTTTGGAGTTGATTCTGTGATGTCTCAATTTGACCTGAAAGACAAGAGAGAGAATGTTATTTATTCTGTATACTTTGAAGCAACAGTTTGTAATTATTTTATCATTTTTTATGCTATAATTTTACGCATATATTTACACAACCCTAAAGTGTATGCAGTGTCCAATGTCCATGGTCGGTCTGAATGTAGGAGCTCTTCTTACAATTACACAAATGTTCTGATCAACAACCAGCCTCCTGTTTCCCCTTCTCTTCTAATGCAGGCCTATTCACCTACCAATTTATTTGTTTATATATAATTATTCCCTTGTAAGATATGATGTGACTTGGGTGGGGATCTCCACATTTATTTTCATTGTTTACAATCTGAGGTCTTTGCTCACTGAGAAAGTTTTGAAATTTCTTGGGATAAGCCTCTTGGATAAAGTTTGTAAATTTGAATTTATCGAATCATCAATCAATTACTGTACTGGCTTTCCTTCAACAAGCTTGTGAAAACATATGAGGTCATACTCAGTCTGTTTTTTTTATTTTAGATGCAAATATTGATGTTTTCTCTTGATCGCACTCAAAATGCTCTTCCATCCTTGGTTTAGACTGGTGGTCAGACAATGCTGGTTGTTTGTCTAATTTTGTTTGCTGGATAATGCTTGATATGCTTATCTGCTACTGCTTCTGTATTTTTTAAAATATTGGTTGTTAACAGTGATCAAGATCTTGGAAGTGGAAACACAATAGGCAAGGCCTCTTAGATACCTGTCCAGGAATTTCTGGTAAGCAAGCTAATGGTTGCCAATTTGGTAAGTCCTGGCACCATCATTGTTTGTCTAACTTTGTTAGCACAGTAAGGTTGACTAATTGTTTGTCTAACTTGGTTAGCACAGTAAGGTTGACTAATTGGTTGTCTAATTTTGTATGCACAGTAAGGTTGACTAAGTTTACTTTCTAGATTTTCCTCATTGATTATGAAGTATTGGTTGATAATTTGGGTCATGATCTTGGAAGCAGAAACACTGTACGCGAGGCTTCTTATATACCTGTATAAGAATTTCTGGTACCTAGAAACTGAGCTGTTGTCAAACTAGGTAATTCTTGAGATTGTTTTTTAGTAACTTAATGTAAACTTTCTGGATCACAACCTTAAATTTACTTTTTCTGATTGCAATTGGTTTTCCAGTTGAGTTAAAATAGCATTTTGGTTGGTTTTGTTTATTTATTTAATATAATTTTTATTACCTATATATGTTCAGGGAAAGTTTCAAATTCTGTCGGCCACTCTGCCAAGCAGTGGTTCCTTCATATGTTTAGCTGGTAAGACTTTGGTCATTTCCTTAGCCTCTGAAATGCTTCATCGTTTGTGTTCAAAGTGAAAGTATGGGATTTTTTCTCCTGTTCATTTTGGGTGAAATAAGAACTTCATATTTTTATTTTTTTATTTCTGAGTCGACTTCCATTTCCTGCGGTGATGGCATTTCTGAAGATGCTTCTGTAATCTCATTAGATTATTTGAGCTTCCTTCAATATTTATGACCAGTGGTTTTCTACTGTGCATGTACTTCATAAGTTCATAACTGAAATGTGAAAATTTGTTTCATAGAAAAAGAGAAAAAAAATCTTGTCAATAATGAACTTTTTGTTTAATGTAATATTTGTTGATTTTATGTTTTATTCAACTTATTTTTGGATTATTTGGTTAAACTTACATGCATCCATGTACAGGTGAGCACGATGAAAATATTGAGAGAGCATCTCTCTTTCATCTCTATTGTGCCTTTTATTCTCTAGACTGTAGTGGGTTGGAAAGAGCTGTTGGGGATGAACCAATTTATGTTCAAAAGCAGGGGAGGAGAGAGGGTGTTTGCCTTATAGTATTTTTTTACTATTATACAAATATAAACCAAGGTCACCCCAACACTGGCGTGAGTAAAGATTCAAGCCCCAGATCCTTTTGGTAGTCCCCCAAGAGAATTTACTGGTTGAATCAACTAGAATCCACAGGTTTACCTTATGATACTTTGAACAGAAAATGCATGGATATAGATCTGACTTGTAAGTTCTCCCGTTATTTATTTGCTTTCCTTACATTTGTTTGATAGTAGGTTTTTCATTGATGTTCACTTGCTCAAGCCTGTATGTCTTTCAGTTGATAGCATAACTCATCTGTTCATATCATTTATAGAGTAGATGCAGACATTTAATGCCCTCACCTCGAGTCACAGGTCAAAAATTTGGCAACTTTTTGCCCAGCACACCCCACCCAGATGCTGAAGTATGAGTTGGATGTTGTTCATGATATTTTTCTAGAACTCTGTGACACGAACATGGAAAATTTTGTATGCTTTGCACAAAATTTTATTGATATTGAAGTGGAGACATTGATATATGTGTCTATGTGTACCTTCACACATTTCTGTTTGCAGCAAACACTCAAATTTTCCAATCATACCAGTGATTTCACCTTGTCCACAGACAAATATCTAACCTATGATAATTTATATTGAGTTTGGCCGGACACTGGCATTAGAGAGTGGATTTGACGAAATATGCTGTGATTCAAGATTCCTTAACATAAATTTTCATGTTTTGATGGCACATTACCAAATATGTAATGTTTTGCTTGTTCTTTCTGGATTTCAGATTATGATAGTGACCGACTGTTGTTCATGCACAAAGGCAGTTAATTAGATTATTGGCTGGTTCTTTCTTAACTGATGCAGATGAAGATTTTGTGGGTAACATTCATGGTACTGAAACCTCTTGCTTCTATGTTTATCTTGTAAAGGAGCACATAACACAATTAACTTCCACAATTCATTGAGAGGGTTTTATCTATTCAACTTTCACTGGGTAATTGAAACAAAATGCAACCTAGTCTAATCAACATTATTCTTTCTTGTGTAACCGGAGCACGCTAGGGGAACAATCGATCTGATCCTTTTAAATCATGGTATCTGTCCAGCTTTATGTCAGTAATGGAGATCTACTTTCAGGGGACTTGAGTTATATATCTAGTCATTTTCCAGTAGCATTTCAAAAAATTTCAGGCACCATAGGTGAGCAGCAAAGCAACACTTGAGCATCGCACAGAATGGCTAAAATGGAGGCCTGCAACACAATCTCCTCAAACGAACTCTTTACTGCTAAAAGAAAAATAACGAGCAGACATAAGGTGAGCTTTGTGACAAAATACAATGCAGCTTCGAATTCCTACAATGTTAGCATCATAATGAATTGCTTGATCTCTCCCCTCCTAAAATTTGACACAGCGAAAATTTGAGAAGATCCTAGTACAAGATGCACAGCATAGTCACCCTGTTGCAGAGTACAAGATCTCCAACGTGCAACTTATGACAATCTGACTGCTCTAGAGGGGCAGACCGTTCTCGTCCGGCCTTTCTTACATTAACCCGCTCATCTTCTTCGGCCCCAAATCCAACAAATCTGACACGAACTTCCTTTAATAAATGACAAAAACTTATCAGTTGAATTTATGGAGCAGAGACTAGAAAGACTGGCTTCTCAACAGTCTTCTACTTAATATCATCAAATTTTATGGTTTATGTTGCATCACAACGTATTTAATCCTTGAGTCCACCTGTTTAAAGGCACAATCACTTTTGACAAAAGTTGACATCAGCTAGGAAAAAAAATCAGCAATAGTCTACACAGTGCCATATATTATCATTTAAATACTTGCAGCTTCACCAGAATTAAGAAACCTGTGAGCCAAGAACATATCAACATTGTAACTGCAAAGTCAAGTAAAAGAATTCAATCGCCAAGATTTTGAGTTAATATGGCATTCCATATGTACCTACATACACATTTTACCAAAACTTCATTGGTAGATTACAATCAGAGAAATAACTGAAACCTGATACTGAGAGTGTGAAAGCTGATTGAAACTGCATGTCAAACAGAAACTAAAGAGTCTGATAACATATGCATATAGACCACACACTCCATAGAGAAGATAGCTAGGTGTGAATGTGGGGGTGGCAGCCTTCACATTCAGGGTGGAGGCAAGCAAACTTGACATAAAGAAAGTGGGGATCAACCCCGAACATCGAATTTAGATCAGAAAAAATTCCCTTCTTTAAATGCACTGATTGTACAGTTGATAACATCTAATTTATATTGCCATGTTTTATTCATTTTAATTTCTCCGGATGAAATACTCATCATTTTAACCTATGACAAAGTGTCTTAACATTTTCCTTCGTTTACAGCTAATGTTACTAACAGAATGTCTGGTAACAGCTCAAATACTTCCAGGTATTAATTTATTTATTTACCTTTCCTTTATATTTAATGCTCCGCCCAGCAATTGTAAACCACAGCTTCATGCTTTCACCTTATTAAGCACTGACATCAAAGACAGTACAGCGTAACCAGATGCACCCAAAAATTTGAGAAGTGACCCAACTGTTCTTCCTTATCACATGTATGCCTACCACGCCCCATCTTTTGATGACCTAGCCTCAAATTCCAACTCCGATAAATCTGGATCTTCTCTCCTCCTGAACAACAAAAAATAAATATTTCCATTATACTCATAGCAGTCACCAAATAAGAACCTAGATTAAAAAATCTGACAAACAATAAGAATACTTGACCAGACTTAGCTCTAAACATAGTAAAAATGGTAAACATTTACAAACTCATAAATTAAACCAGTAAATTCTTTAAAAAAACTACATGTGAATATTCCAGTATTCTGCAACTTCAGTAATCATATTAGAGAAAGAAGCACCTCTAGGCTCTTGAAAACTTTCACGTTCCTTGTTTGGAGGGCAAGCTTCTGGGAGCTCAGTCATTTTTCTGGGCAGATAGTTGAAGAAGCAACTTTTGATGGTCCATCTCGTCGCCTACTTTGGAACCAACATTGTACCTAAGACGAAATCACGATAATAGAAGATTATAAAACAGTTATGTACAGCAACATAATACTATCTAAATGGCAGGACAAGATAGCAAGAAAGAAGAATAAAGGCAATGATGATGTCACATTAGTTAAGCGAATTGCAACAGAAGTGTAAGTACTTCGGTCCATTTAATGATAGGTTTTCCAGCACGACCAGCAGAGCAACTGCAAAGAGATAACATTCCAAAACAAAAGGAATCAGAGCCAATAAATGATTTTCACAATGTAAGTATTTACTTCCTAAACAGTTTATTTGATTCATTAAAAACCAAATATGGATATATGTATAGTATACAGACTTGAAACGTTTTGCAACTTTTTGACAGAATAGCCTGCTAAGCAGCTCTTCTTTTGATTCCTCTAATAGTTTCTCCATCTTTTCAACCTGTTTGCTTTGAAGGAGGCACAATTAGATTTATCATCCCGATTAGCAGTTAACATAAAATAATCGCGGAAACAAAATATGAAAATTAAATCACAATTCCAATAAAACAACTGCTAGGCAAGTTTTATTGATTCATTAGAATTGGAATCTTTTAGAACATAATGAACAATCCCACACACTACCGAACCACATCCCCTTCACCCCTTCACCCACCGAAATAAAAAAAGAAGAATGATCGAAAAATTGAATATCGACCATCACATTGTCACATATACAAAGTAGTAAAAAGAAAAAAAGAAAACCTAACTTTAGAACTTCTACTCAAATCACGTTGGTCCGCAAACAATTGATGAATACCCAGATGAAGATATGACACAGAGAAACCAAAATGCAATTACCTCAGCTTTCGTGAAACCAGAAAGCACCAATCTCGGTCTGGATCGGAGACGATCCATGAACACGTTTTCTTGAAAACAAAAACCAAACTCTAATATAAATACTGAATATTTTGGTTATTGGCAAGACAAATGGACAAAGACTGTCCAACTCCTGTAACTGTGATTGAATTCGAAACCCAAGAGTATAAAAGGTCAGAGCTTCTTCCGCATTCGAGAGAGCCAAAAATGATGAACGACTCTCAAAGCTTTAAGAAGACAAAATGCTAGGCTATGAGTATGACTGACACTGACTCCCTGTCGCTGGCTCGCAATTATTTATAAAATAAATTGAGTTTCTCTTTTAACCTAAATTAATAATTATTATTATATAAAAATATAATTTAATTATTATTAAAAAAAAGAAAATAATTACGGTTAAAAAACTGTAATTTAATTTTTTTTAAAATTAATTTATATTTAAATATAAATTTTATTTTAATACAAGCTTTGTGAAATGATGGAGTATTATGGTATGTTAGAAGGGGCTGGGAATCATGACAGATTAAAAGCACGTGTTTATTTAATTTGCATGGCATGGAATTGGGTGGACGTTAAAGTTACTTAAAATCAAGTGATCCAAGATATCAGAGAAAACAGGTACTTCAACAAGAACAAAGCATTTGGTTTCCATTTTGGCAAATTGATGCTTGCAAGCATTGACTAGAGCTGTAATATGTATGTCTTCTTCTTCCAGAAGATGTGATAAGTGCTTTTTTGGTACCTAATTCAATTCCTAACTAAGCAGGAGTGCTTTTTGAACCACAAGACCGGGTCTAATACATTCAAGTCCATGTTCAAAACCGAATCGAAACGAGAACAAACTTCTGTTCGGTTTAGCTGCGAGTCTGTAAGAAATCAACTTTGTTCATATAACGATAGTATTTAAAATTGGGTTCTCGTTTTTTACAGTGATGGACATATCTATGGGGAAGCCATTTGAAATGATGAGTCCACTGGAAATCAATAATGGAAGTACTTGGGTTGGGATCATCTGATCAGCAACTCTTTTAAGTGATGGTTGTTTTTACTTGTGATGCGATCGAGTAATAGTATGCTCTGTGTTTGCAAGACAGTGAATCAAATCCAGGAAAAGACGTTCATCTCTTTCTGTTCTTAAAAATTTTCATCTTTATGTTTAGATGTTTCAATTTCTTTCAAAAAAATTTTTTTTGTTACATAATGCTACCTTATGTGATATATGGATTCTAAGTTTAGAAGTTGGGGTTCCTTGGATCTAGATATGCATAATCTGAATTGTCAAGATCTCAAATCAGCAGCATATTTTTTGTTTTGAATTGTTAACTAACCAATTTTGCTTCATCATATCTGTTTCAGCGGGTATACCTTGTTGCGGGATCCACATCACAACAAGGGACTTGCTTTCAATGACCACGAGAGAGATGCTCATTACTTGCTTGGCCTTCTGCCCCCAGCAGTTATGAATCGGGAGCTTCAGGTTAGTTTGATGATCTTACTTACAATTCAAATCCATTTGACTTTTTGCTTACATCTATTACAACTTTGTTTGTTCAGGAGAAAAGGTTATGCACAACGTTCGCCAATATAAAGTTCCTTTGCAGCGGTACATCGCAACTGTTCACCTATCACGATTACCTTTGCAAGGTTGTCTAGTAATTAGCAGACAAATTTGAGACTTGGATACGTCAAATAAGAAAGATTAACTGATTCAATTTTGTGTCGAACTATACTTTTGAATATTTCAACATCAAAATCGGTATTTCTGTGCAGAAGTTGATTCTGAAGAGAGTGTTGAATGTAGTTCTTTTTTAACCCTTTCATTTTACTGTTGAATGTATTGCAGGAGAGGAATGAAAGGCTGTTTTGCAAGCTTCTCATTGATAATGTGGAGGAACTGCTCCCAGTTGTATACACTCCAACGGTTGGAGAAGCTTGCCAGAAATACGGGAGCAATTTCAGGCGCCCTCAGGGTTTACATCAGTTTGAAAGAGAAGTATGATGTTTTGATTGTATATTTTTATTAATATGTTTTATTTCTCTATTGGATTGCATCAAGTGGATGCTAATAGGCAGTAGGCTATCAGGGGGAAGATCCTTGAAGTATTGAAAAACTGGCCTGAGAGAAATATTCAAGTTATTGTGGTTACTGATGGTGAGCATATTTTGAGGGCTCGGGGAACTTGGCTGCCTGGTAATATGTTTGCGTTTAAGTCATGAGTTGGAATGATGGTCCCTTCCACTCTGTCTTGAATTGTTGGATTTTTAGCATCTTAATTAATACGAATGCACTGAATGTTTCCAGGGAATGGGGATACCTCTAGGAAAACTTTCTTTGTACACAGCTCTCGAGGACTCTGTCCCTCAGCAGTAAGCATTTCTATGATTAATACCTGTTTTAATCGTTTGATTACTATCTTCTTTATTATGTTGCTCTCTCTGTTCAATGGATAACATTCTTTGAATATCAGTGCTGGGGTAAAGTTTGAGTTTTAGTCTTTCTACAAACTTACTAGATATGTGACACCTGCATTTACCATCTGCAGTGCTTGTCCATAACCATAGATGTTGGCACAAAAAACGGGCAGTTTTTGAACAGTTCTACATTGGACTTGGGCAAAAGAGGGCAACATCTATGGTTAGCCATCATAATTTGCTATGCCCTGAAATGTAGTTATTTTCTTGAAAATTTTGGCTTCTATAATTTAGGAATACACTGAATTTCTTCACGAGTTCATGAGTGCAGCTATGCAAAAGTATGGGGAGAAAGCTCTTATACAGGTCAGTCATCATTCCAAAGATTTTAATATTAAAAGAGCAGCTTCTGAACTTTATATGATTATGTTCTCTGAAGAATATTAGCATCTTTTTCAGTTTGAAGATTTTGCAAATCACAATGCATTTGGGCTGCTGTCAAAATACAGCTCAACCCAGCTTGTTTTCAATGATGATATACAGGTAACAATGTTGTAGAAGCTCTATTCTTCTTCTGTCTTAGGACAACACCATTTTTTTAATCTTGATAAACACTCTATTTTCTAATTTTAAGCTCCTTGTTAAGAATGAAACTTTGTTTTGATACTTGTAGCTATGGTTCAGTTAGTTTGGTTTGTTTGTAATGTTATAGTTAGTTTTTGTTCACAAACATGTGATAGACCTTATTTGCAGCAATGTATTTTGTCTCAAAAGGTCAATATTAGACAGAAAATTTGACATGTATATGGGAATGACAGTAAGATAACTTGTGAAAGCTGAAATAGATGTATATATGTATCTTTTGCTGGATAATACATGTTGCTCTCTTTTCTGTGTATTCTTAACACTCTTTCATTCATTGCAGGGTACAGCATCTGTGGTATTAGCTGGAATTCTTTCCGCTTTGAAATTACTTGGTGGAAACCTCGCTGGCCAGAAACACCATATGCTTTAAGAACTTTCTACTTCCTTTTCTGAATTGCTCAAATAAGTGCACCAGGAGCTCTCATGTAAATTTGTAACGTATTTAAACGTGTGCCTGCTTTAATGTTCCTTACTTGGGTGATTTACTCGTGAGTGCCTCCATATGTAATTAGGATATGCTTCATCATTTCAGTTTACAGGTCATTTCAACATGGAAACCTGTTTTTTACATACATTTTACTGATTATTCATGCATAATTACTACTTTTGTGTCTGTTTAACTTTGTGTGATGTTTGCCCAACTTAAAGGGCTTGTTAATTTTTTGAAGGTATTCCGCCTTTAGTTTGCTGCACTGTCTCTTATTTCTTTGCTTTCTTTCTGTTCCCTTTCTTCTGTCGAGAGAATACATGCACATATGCACGTTGCATTTGTTCATTGATCAGTTAGTACTCACTATTGTCCTTTAAATGTGGGAGGCTAGAACTGGTATAGCAAGAGCTTATTGCTCTTGAAATGTCAAAACAGGTATAAACTTGTCGCCTTTCTCTTTTCAATTTTCCCTAGCCAATCTCTGTGATTAATCATATACATGTTCTTGGCAGACAAAAGCTCCAATTCAAGAGACCCGTAAGACGATTTGGCTAGTGGATTCAAGAGACCTGTTTTTTTGCTCTCTCCAAGCTTACCTCACAGTCTGAATGTACAGCTGAAGAAGCTTATACATGGAATGAGGTAAAACAATATGCGGATTCTTTTGCGCCACCTATGCCGAGATTCTCTCTTCATGTACCTTTGGAGTCTGAAAAAAGAATAGATACACAATCTTCATTGTCAATTTTTCTTTCTTACTCTGCAGGGTCGAGCAATCTTTGCCAGTGGAAACCCATTTAACCCTGTTGAATACAATGGAAAAGTATATGTGCCTGGCCAGGCGTTACCTGCATCTGAAAAATTTTGTTGGCAAAAATTCTCTGAACATGAAATTTACAGTAACTAGTTATTTACTTCTGTTCTTATATATGTCATTCCAGGGAAATAATGCTTACATAATCCCCGGTTTTGGTCTGGGTTTCATCATCTCGGGAGCAATTCCTGTGCATGATGAGATTCTTTTAGCAGCTTGTAAGTACTTGGATGACTACATTTTGTATTAGAAATGTGCATTTGACAGTTACCAAATCTGATCCCAATTAGGAAAATGAAAAGAAAAACACCTTCCACTTAACTTCGCCATCCTCAGTAGACACAGCAGGCTAGATCTTTGCTTTAACTGGTTCCATTTTTCTCTATTGCAACAGCGGGAGCTTTGGCCGCCCAAGTGACCCAGGAGAACTTCGACAACGGACTAATATACCCATCATTCTCAAATATCAGAAAGACACCTGCCCACATTGCTGCTAAAGTTGCTGCCAAGGCATACGAACTTGGTGAAATCCTTATATCGAAGCCAGCAAGTGCTCTCTTCCTTCTTATCAATCATACTTCATATGATTGTCATACAGGTCTGGCTTCTTGCCTTCCTCACCCCAATGATCTGGGTAGTTATGCCGGGAGCTGCGCGTACAGCCTGGTGTGCCGAAGCTACCGTTGAATTCTAGATCGAACTCTGCATATCTAGTTTACAATCTGTCACAAACCTTATCATTCTTATTTTGTTCTGTCACTATTTCTTTCATCACCTGTTATGTTCAGCTCATATCTAGTCCTCTAGTTTGGTTTATTTTAAATCTGTAAAGGTTCATAGGATTGCTTTCCGGAACCTTGTCCTCTTTCCTCACTTGAAAATGTCAATTTTTCTTATTCTACAAGAAATAAATCGCAACATGATAACCAATGGAAGTTTATGACATGTCTACTGCAACTCTTTCAAGTATATCATAAATTGGAATCCAGATTTGCCTTTTTTGACCAAGGGAAAGGGATTGGGAATAAAAATCTCCTACTTGATTCCCTTGCATTCATCATCAACTGGGCAAGCTGAGTAAACGAATCAAGCATATTGAGGATATTATTTTGTAGCTTTCATGCATCTACACATTACACATCTATATCTCCAGGCAGTTCACCTGGTTGCATGATCAATCACTAATACAATAGCGGATAAATGGCTGAACAAAGCATTAGTAGATTGCAATCCTGTCAATTGTAAGTGGTAAATAAAATTGGCTACACAAGTTACAAACAAACCCTAATTAGATGATAGTCGTGGCCTAATAGAGGGATAACTATGTGACTGGATGCAATCCAAATCAAATCTGTAACCGTTGACAAGCTTACCAAGCATAAATGGCTCTTTAACATCTAGTAAATATTAAAAAAGCTTTCATGTACATGAATTGCTCCAATTCGTTTTCTCAACTTCATAAGTTATTAATAACCATTCCCAAGACTTCATGCATTTCATACATGGAATAGTGATTTTTTAAAAATTTTTCTGACATCTACATATCCTAGTAGCAATATTTACATATTAAGCACACATTACATGACTGACTGGAGAGGGTTGGTTTTCAACAGTTGAGAAGTCTAATCTTAGCATGTTCCAACAGTAACTTCGGAACTACATACCCCCCAGAATGATTCGGGCTTCAAATTCTTCTTTGTAGCAGTAAAAAGCCAGCCCATGTGGGTTAGGCAAGTACTACAGTTTGTACTTGTCCATGCATACCTGCACAACATGACATCATTGCAACCAGAGCCTCAATTACTTCCACGTCCAAATCATATACAGATGGTGGCATAGACACAAGAAATAGGGGCAAAGAAGATTGCACATAATCATTGCAACCAGATAGGGCAGATAAATTTTTCAAGAGTTATTTTGGCGGAGGAATGAAAGGTTAAACTCATACCCAGGAAACCAGCTGTATTCAGTATGTGCTTGACCATTGAGTGCTAAGCCATTTGCTTTGTAGAAGGTCATTATCTCATGCACACAACCATATGGGTTCACATAAGCACCAAGGGGACCTTCACTAGACATTGCCAACATATCACTCTGTCTTGCAATTGCAGTCTACATAAAAGGAAATTAAAAGAAGAATTAATTGGGCGTCTTTTGTGAGGATCTCTCCTTGTATCTTTCGCAGGAAACACAGGTGTATAGCTGTACAACACAGTTGCACACCATCAAGATTTGAAAAAATAATATAACATTACCTTGCAGGTTTTACATTGAACAAGATCAAAACTCTCAAGTAGTTCAATTTCACGGCGCAATCTATATGAAACACCATCAATCTCCAAAAGTTCTTGCCTTGTAGATTCAGAGATGGGTATTTTACTGGCAATATAAAATGACAACAGATCAGGCTTATTCACAAGATCATCCATGTTTGGTGTTCCAATAATCTGTTTCCACTTTTCTGCAAAATGGTTGACACAAAACAATTAGTATCAGAAGAGATGAGAAGACATGTCAAATTCCAACACCAAAAACAACTCAAAGTTAGAGAACAGAAAGAAATGATCCCCTGCCCTTTATCCTTCTCAGGAGCCCTACATCATTGTAAAATCTCAATGATTGATTAGACAATGTGAATAATCTAAACAACAGAAAACGAAAAAGTTGAACCGATGTTTGTACTAAAAGAGATTATTTTACAATACAAAAACAAGCTCCATAGGTTAATCTCTTGTCAGAGAATTTAGCCATAAATCAACTTATTTTTTATGCATTTCCTAAATAAATAATGGCAACAAACATAATGATTTCAAATGTTTCATATAGGGCTCAATGTTATCATGCTTGAGCAGAAAGATCAAAGAAACTTGCAAATCAAGGTTGGGTAAAAACAGAAAGCAAATTCAAACTACCTGCTGCTCTTTGTGCAAGACAATAGGAGTCATACATTCGGTACACCCAATAGGGCCAGAATGCCCTTGACGATTGACGAAACTGGCTTAACTCATTTCTCCGAAACATTTTTGATGCTTCCCCTCTGTGATATTGTCCTCCTAATGTGGAACCTTTCCCAATTCTTAAGCCAACATTTTTACTTTGTTTCCAATTTTCTATGGAGTCAGAGTCATTGAGACAATGTCTTCTAGATTGAATGTCTGACTCAATTGTTGAGTTATCATCATCCCTTCTTGCAGATTTGTCCGTTATATGATACCCATCACAGGAATTAATAACAGATTTGTGGATTCTCCTTTCTGTTGGTGAAAGCTCACTCTCAAAGCTTTCCTCTGAATCATTGTGCCCATTGGCATATCTATGTGATGAAGAATTTGCAGGCAGAGTGGATGAGAGGCTCCAGCTTAGCAGATTATTTACAGATCCCAAATCTTCAAATGCATGCCGTGGGGTCCTTAATGGTGAATCTTCCTGGATAATTTGAACCTCCCCACATGGCTAAGAATATGAAAATTTTACACATTAGCCTGACAAAATATATGCAGCCTAACCAAAAATGATAGTTCTTGTGAATATTTTTCAAAAATAAAAAAATTCTAACCACCCCTTCTACATCAATCCAATGGCATCTTAAACAAAACCTCTGTTGCCCACGAGTTACCACATTGAGTGAACCGTCTTCCAGCCGTCGATATTGTCGAATCTGTGAAGATGAATTACTGTGCATGTAAGCAACAGAATAAGAATTGGGGCCAAAAACTGCTATGATGATGTCAATAGAAGAAACATAACAAGTCAAATACTAAAAACAAAACTTAAGCAGTTAATATTGTAACTGCAATATAAAAACTTAGAAAATCACGCAATTACATTTACAACTTGGGTTGGAATGTACAAGGGAGGTAAAGAAAATGTATATGGCATAAAAATCATCATTAGGTGATAGTAAGAAATTTGCTCCAATTGAAACATTAACCATTGAGTAAGTACAAGACTTATGATGAGAATTTGCTCACACATCATCAGATGATAAAAACAAGAAATAACAGTGTCAGATATACCTCTGCAGTTGTCCCCATTGTCGCAAACTTTATTGGTCCAATATCAGGATCGCAGTAAACATGAACCTGGACAAACCATTAAAACTCTCATTGAGATACAATTACTTAAAGGAATTTCATAAAAGAATTAAAACAAAAAAAAAGGTGAAGAAGAGTTCCCATACCACCCCTATAGTATAAGGGGCATCAACTTGGGTCAAGGCTCTCTCAACAGCAGCTACAAAATTGGGCTGAATAACTCTTAGAGGAAGGGTAGCCTCAGGAAAAAGAACAACTCCTAACAATCATTCAAAAGAAAAAAAAGTCGCGTCTCTAAATACAAAGATTTAAACACGAAGAGAATATAATAAGGAAGCCTTGGCATCCCAACAACAAATATAACATGATATGAACAGGATAAACCTTACTGCTGCTCATCTACATGACAAGTCTTTAGGCCTATAAACAGGAGCGTTAATGAACTAGTCCATGTACTGAAATTAGGGCTTAACATGCTATAAGGGCTTAAAAAAATGATAAGAAACCACTGATGCCAATCTTCCACGGTTATGTGAGAATCGAGAAAGTTAAACTAGGAATTAAAATTTCATAAACCCTCCAACCATCCCACACTCCTGCGAGAGTGGAGATGTTGTAAGGCTGGTGATTAATAAAATCACATGAGAAGGAAAGCACCTTGGTAGCAAATTTAGACAATTTGCTAGAGAGGTAGTTATGTTTTTTTTTGCCTTGAACAAATAAGAGAAACCACAAGGGTACATTCCAAATAAACAAACAAATGAATAAATACTGTCTTCAACTTTCATTATTCCAGAGAATTTTCATATCATCAGTCAACCAAAGCATCCTTCTTTCACATATTACTACTTCACCCCTCTACAACTACTGCATGTGACAAACACAAACTAAAGAGACTGAAGTTGAATCATTGCCATAATAAACTTAAAATGCACACGAGTACCTTCAAGATAAAACAACGGGAGGGTAAGGATGGCACCCCCTTCCAAGAAAGCCATTCTGTGATGAGTATCTTCAACCTCTGTTACACAACATGCCATTAGTAAGCCTTTATTGACTTGGACTACGGATAGCCAATTGAGCAAAGAGAGAGAGCAGCAAACATCACATACCGCCAAGATATGTATGCAATGAAGCCAAAGAGGTATTGAAAGTAAATTGATCGGATAAACCAGCACCACTGTATAACAAAATTATCATAACAAAGTTAGAAAATTGTGCAAAGAACATAACTGAAACCTGAACCGAAGTGTTCACAAAGAGTTTAAAGAGGTGCCCAATTTTCTACAAATTATTAACCAAAATAACAAAGCACGTAGATTACCCATACACCATAGCAATTAAAACCAAATTTTAGTACTGAAGTGCTTTAACTAGTCACAGCCCAGGCTGCCCACGCTCCTCTCAACATTCAGCAATTTTAGTATTTACATTCAATTTGAATTTAATAAATTAAAATAACATTTGGATACTCAAAATCAAAACCCTAGAATAACAAATCATTTGAACACGTAAAACTAGGAACTGAGTTGCAATTGTAAAATCATCAGTTAAAGTTCAATCACAATTATCCAGTCGAATTTCGAACATAAGAAGATACGATTTTGTGGTGAAGTTACTTACGTGGCGTCACGATCATCGTCAGACGAGTCACGAGAATCATCCGCTTCTTCGACCTGCAATTCCTGGAACTCGAGCTGTGGAATCTGCTCAATCAGGTGCCTCTCAGCTTCTAGTATTCCGTTGTCTTCCATTTCTTTAGGTGTTTTGCTTCTTGCTATTCTTTAGGTGTTTTGCTTCTTGCTAGATTTTTGATTCGAAGCAAGCAAATAGATTTGTTAGCGTTTATGGTGTATTGACCGTTATAGTCTTCTCCGCGGCAAATCTTCGGAGGCGCTCTTCTCGGCTTCTCCAACTAACTAGTGAACTCTCTAGTAAAACGCAACACCAAGCAGTACAAGGCGATGGGCCGTACAAACCAGTCAACCGTACTACTGTCATACTGTCCGGCCCAATATAGCGTTACTCTAAATAGGTGGAGTCACTGGGCTGCAAGAAACCCAGCCCCTCCAATTTGGCTATTTTTGTTTAGTCACATAACATCAGATTGTCGGATGGAATAGCAGAGAACAAACGCTGGAAACCGAACGCAATGGGGCGCGCACTTCTTTCTCACTTTTTCGTCGTCTCCAACTCCTCCTCACGCCTCATCTCTTCGCCGTACACTATCTGCCTATTTCCATATCTTACATTAATTTAGCATCGAATTGACATTCTGCTTTGTTTTCAAGCAGGTCTCGTGATGGATTTAGAAGTGAATTCTGCAAAAAAGTTGAGTTCATTCGTCAAAATATCAAACTCGCCGGACGCAATGGCTTTGATTTTCGTTGTTACCGCAATGTCTTACTGCCGGAGCCTTCTGCTCTGGAGACTCCTTCAAGCTCTGCAAGGTAACTTCCGTTTTTATTTCATAATTTGTATTGAGTCATCGATGAACAGTAATGATTGCAGAATGGTTATTCGTTCAGCCTTGTATTGCTTCAAGATTTTTTTTTCTTTTTATAGTTAAAATTCTTTATGTATTAGGAATGGCGAAATTCACTCGCGTATATCACATTGATATTTGATCATCTGCATTTGGCGTATGTAGTACCATTATTGTGGAATTTTGAGCAGGCGTTGGCCTTTATTAGTAGTTACCGGCCAATTGAATTGCGAAAAGGACGGACTGATCATTAGTAATGGAAATTAAGCAATGTTATCGTTATTCTTTTGCTTTTTGCTTAAACTTTGGCGCCTTTTGCATTTTGCTAGTAAATGAGAGCGTCTTACATATATTTTTCTTTGTCAAATTCAATTTTAATACATTGTCATTGTTTTCCTTCTTCTATCAGTAGATGCATTTTCAGTTAGGTTGACTGGTGTTTGCAGGAAGAGGATGGTGTCTGGAGTCCAGCCAACGGGATCTATCCATCTTGGGAATTATCTTGGTGCCATAAAAAACTGGATAACACTTCAGGTAGTCTTGACCATCTTTGGTGTATTCGAGATGAGGCATTATAACTAAATTTGGAAAATAGAGTTTGTTTTCACAATGGCATAATTATGTTATGTGAAACATAAGTCCTGTTGTTTTCATTTTGACTGTTTTGGTTGCTTTGATGGTGGTTTACTCCTGCTGGTCTTGCTCTTCTCTTCCAATAGTTATCATGGAGGCTTTTATAGAGAGAGGAAAAAAATTAATCCTGAATTTCTTTTGTTATGTGTGATACCTTATATATTTGGTTGGACTTGTTTTTTAGTTCTTTATTCTTATAGTAGACCTTGCAAGTCAGTTCCAGAAACCAAATATGCCTGCTGTTGGAGGAAGTGAACTCACATACTCCCTGACTTTTTATGGTTCAACCCCTACTTAGATTTAGGCTACAAACTAGGAGAGAACAAGATGAACTTGTTTGAAGCACTTGTTGCCTTTATTAGTTCAAATTTTAATTTTCCTTTATCAATTTTTTTCATGATTTCATGGATCCTTGTTGTGGTACCAATTTTGCAGAATACATACGGGACTCTCTTTTTCATTGTGGATCTCCATGTGGTATGTCTTTTAAAATATGTCATTCAGTTTTATATGTCCAATCTTTAGATTGAAAAGGAAAATTAGCAAAAACCAAATTTGTTAGTTTATCTTTTGAACCTGGTCATTCTTATAAGGACTGTTTTTAACTTATATTTGCTAATTTAACTATTACACTGCCGTATGATGCACACCAATTATCTAAAGCGACAAGGGATACAACAACTATTTACTGGGCACGTGGGATAGACACTTCCAAGGTTTGATCCTTGATATAATTTTAAGAGGCTTTATCTATGTTGAGTTTTTCAGATCAAATTAGTGAGAATTAATTTTGGGTGGGAAATGCAGGCTTCTGTTTTTGTGCAGTCTCATGTTCGTGCCCATGTAGAATTGATGTGGTTACCAAGTGCAGCGACACCAATTGGTTGGCTGAACAAAATCATTCAGTTTAAGGAAAAATCTCGTAAGGCGGTGCGTTTATAGCTGTGTGACAGCTCCATCTCCATTTTTCTTTCTTTTATTGTTTTTTGTGTGTTTGCATGAGTACAGGAGTGCACACATGTGCCTGTTTTCTTTTGTAAAGTTCTGCATTATGACATATACTTTTCTCACTGAACTTTTTTGCTCGTGCATGTGAACTTGGTCTATGTTCAAGGTGGTTGGACCAGTCTTATCCTCAGATCTTCAATCTACACAGAATAATGTCATTAGAAAACATTTTTGTTCTAGCAGTGAAATGTGACTGAATTTTATTCTAGCAAACATCAATGTTCATATATGTTGGCCACATATGAGCTATCAACTTTGAAGGCCATCTTTTTGATTATCAATAGGCTAAACCATCTTTTTGGTTATCAAGTCCTGGAAGACACTGATAATTTGTAATCTTAATATTGACATTTGTTGCATAATTACTCGCTGATTTTATTGTTGGCCCATAATATTGCTGATAGATTGTTAGCTCTTAGTTGATTTTAGTTTACTTTTGCATTATTGCGGTAGCACATTGTGCCAGAACTATACACACACACACACACACACACACACACACATATTTGATTCAAATTGATTGTTTTCTTTTAAATTTTGTTTTGCAGGGGGATGAAAATGTCGGGGTTGCTCTCTTGACTTATCCCGTTTTGATGTTTTCTGACATTCTTTTATATCAGGTTGCATTAAGGCCAGCTGAAATTTTTATAGGGCATCGAATTTTTGTCCCTGAAGTTTCTTCATGATTATCTAGATATTATTTTTTTATCAAATGAGTACAGCGTGGAGAGCTTGATGTCTTCTTTTATGCCCTTGCATAGATAGATATTCTGCTATTTATCCTAAATATGCATGATTCTTATAAATTGCAGTGTGCCCCCGCAGTCTGACTTTGTCCCTGTTGGTGAAGATCAGAAGCAGCATCTAGAGTTGACTTGTGAACTCGCCGAGCGTGTTAATTTCTTATATGGAGGGAGGAAGTGGAAGAAGTTGGGAGGGTAAGGAGAATCTATAATGTTGACTTGCACACAGATCATATTCATTTCATGAGATATTTTGCTCCCATACTATTATATTTATGTTTATCTCTACTTGGCCATTTATATCCTGTATATTGATAACAAGTGGGGTGGTGCTATTTTTAAGGTAGATTCTCTTTCTTGATACCTGGTTCAGCTCATATTAAAGGTGATGGAATATGTTTGTCTAAATGTGTCTCCTCGCGCAGGTTCCTGAACCTCTAATACCACCAGCAGGAGCCCGAGTTATGTCCCTGATTGATGGCCTTTCCAAGGTTTTAAGCTTTTTAAATTGTGTACTATAAATTATTGATTTTCATGAGGTAAATATATTTACATGGATGTTAATCAATACGATGAATGCTAAAAAAAATGAAGGCCTTATGAATAATCCACCCGATGGTGTTATGGATTTTTTTCAACAAGAATTTGGTTTCATTTGGAGGTTTACTCAAGGGTGTTCTTGTTGGGAGCTTCAAGCGATCTAAGGATGAAGCACTTCAGCTTTCCTATATTGTTTATGATAAACTTGTGTGACTGTTGCTATCATTATAATCTCAAAATAATGGTTATGAGTTAAATTCTTGGAATGCCCAAGTCTGTATGTTCAAGGACAGCTGGACCACTTTTATCATTTTCAAAGTTGAAATTTTCTAACTTATCTCATCAGCAGTTTCCTTTTTCACTTTCAATTCCTTATGGAAGTTCTTAACGTTGGTAGTCAACATTACTCTCATTTCAGCACAGAAGTATCTTCTCCCATTTCTGAATGGTCTTTACCAAATATCTACAGCCCGCTGTTGATAACTCTCTATTTATCAATCTCTTATGTCTCTGCAACTATCCTCAGAACCTTTGTTTCTTTCTGCTATTGCTGACAAATTACAATATGACATTTACTTGACTACTATTAGTATTAATGTAGATCTGATGTATAAGAGACAGGGAAGAAACAAAAGAGGAATTAATAATGTTGTTTGATTGTTTTAGTTACTAATACTGATAAGAGTTATTTTTACTGACAGTTTTTCTTCTTGTTCAATCTTATAGATGTCCAAGTCTGCAGCTCCTGATCAGTCTCGAATCAATCTTCTTGACCCCAAAGATGTGAGCAGACAAACTTTTTGCCTTTTCTTGACCATCTTCATGGACATTTTGTAATGTTATAATGTGTATGATATGATCATTGATGTCACAAGTGATTAAGCCCAAATCATATAGTCTGCTCTGCTGAAGTTATTTCCTTTTCTTTTTCTCTGGTATTTCTATCTTGCTGTGATCACTGTGCTGCATTTCTATTTTAATTTGCTAATTGGTGCGCTCTAAATCTTGTTTTGTGACTAGAAATTAGGACAGGTTTCAGAGCTGGACTTAAATGACAAGTCTGAGGCATCTGTCTGCCTCTCTTGCTGCTTTTCACTGCAGAGGAGAGATTATTGCTGTTAGATTCATTCTACAAATGAGAACTATTTCCTACCATCAGCCAGTCATAAAATACAATTTCGTTATCTTCCCAGGATTTCATGCTTTGAAACAGCAATAATTGAAATTGTATTTATGTTTCTAAGTTAAAGGATGATTTTGGGCAAAACTGGGTTTCTCAGCTAAAAATTTGCTAACATCTTTCAAAAGTTGCATTCGGCTAAAAAGGATGGGAAGATCTTCCAAACTATTCTTGATGCATTTTTTAAGTAGTTGATATTTGACTTCATAGGCTGGTTTAATGATTTTATATTGTTCCACAACCAACTTTGGACTTGTGAAAGATAGTGTTTGATCTGTGGCATATGTTGGGTACCAGGACATTATAGTGTTTGATCTGTGGCAGATGTTGGGTACCAGGACATTTTGCAAATTCTAAGTAGGTATTTGTACATTTATAGTAGTGTTATTGAAAGGAAAAGAACATATCGAATTTGCTAGTTTCTCGCGTTTTCTGATTGCACTCTTTCAACATTTTCTGTGCAGGTAATTGTGAATAAGATTAAACATTGCAAAACTGACTCATTTGCAGGGTGAGTTCTTAATCTATGCTGGTTTTGGAAGTGATTGTTTCACTATTATTTTCTTATCACTTCTTTATTAAACAGTTTCCCATATGAGTTCTTATAAGTTCTTACCTGTCTGTTTCTTGTGGGTACCATGACAGCCTGGAATTTGACAATCCTGAAAGACCTGAATGCAACAATCATTTCAGGAAAGATGAAAGGGGTATGGAATTGGAGTTCTGTAGTTTGGTCCGAGTGACCTGCTATAAGCATGTAATGCCGGATTCAGTATATCAACAATCCTCTTGGTGCTAAATACCTTTGCATCTGAATTCTTATTTACGTTTGCTTGCATGTGAAGTGTGTCAACTTTTAGATATATCACATTGAAGCCCTCCTGAACAATTTTCTATTGCAGGAAGTAACAGAGGAATGCCGAGATATGAACTGGGGTACATTTAAAGTCTTCCTGACAGATGCTTTGATTGAGCATCTGCATCCCATCCAGGTCTTAACATTATATGTGGTGCTCTTCTTAAAATTAAGAGAAAGTTTATAGTGCAGGGTTCTTATGTGTACAAGCTATTGATGATTGCTGCTTTCCTGTTTATTGGTTATTGATGTGTGTCGAAGCTTGTTTGGCACTACTAGTAAGTCCCAAAGTAGGAGGACAGCTGGTTGAAAGGGTTGTTGACATATATCATAGAAAACAGTCTCTACTTGCTTTTATATCAACAAATATATATGTACTGGGGCAGTAAAAAATGCCATATACACCTTTTAGAGTAAGGAGTGTCATTTTGTAATCTAATACCTGACATAAGAATCTGATAGTATTAATCATTTCCTATGTGCTGGATTTAATTAGTGGTCATTATGTGATATATTGGCATGCACTGAAGTCAAATTTATGCACTGACCAATGCTTGTTTGGCAAAATTTTATGAAACGGCAGTCTGATAAGCATAAAAGCTGTGGCTGATTTCGTGTATTCTTCCTTGTAAGGAACTCTAATTGGTTTGAAAGCAAGTTTATTTTTCCACTTTATTTCTATCTTTGTATTCAAGATTGTGTCTTCATTGGGTGTAAATGATTGGTTATTGAATGTAACAGTTTTCTTTGCTTTATGATTATGAGGATGAAGTTCTGTTTTCCTTCCAGATATACAACTGTCTTCTGTCCATCCATTTTATTGATAGTCCCCACCCTTCTAATTGTGCTGAGATAATTGTTTCTTTTGTTGGAAAACTTACCTATTTGTCTTCAACTACTGATCTTCAATTATTACCGATATACACGTCCCATCATCAATTAGGTTTTGCCACTTTTGCAGGTTCACTACAAGGAAATAATTTCTGAATCAGCTTATTTGGATAGTGTCCTAGTGAAAGGTGCTGCAAAAGCCACAGATGTAGCAGATGCTATTCTCAATAATATGGCGATGGGATTCTTGCAGCAATGAGCAGAATTAATGCGGTGGAATTATTTTTGAGAAAAAGATCTAGAATACACTACCTCAAAGTTAACTTTTTGGATGATGCATCATGCCCACAAATTTTTGGAGTATACCCATGAGAATATTCTTGACGAATGAGAAGGAGAAATTTGTAGGAGGCCACAAATTCTTTGTTGCAGTTTGCTTCAACCTCTCCTGTGCAGACAGGTGCATCTTATATTTCTTATTATTCAGCGGACTTATCATTTTCCCCTTGTCTTATTATCCCACAGTATTTGTTACATATTAGATTTGACTATTTAATGAAGCTAGCTTCACTTGATTTTGCTGGGTTATTAACACAATTCACTTGGTCTGCTGAAGATCTGAACCTGTCATCTTTTGTGGTATGAGTACAGTAACTTTGGGGCCTATTCTTCTAAGTGGTGTAATCACTTGCCATGCGGTTGTGCATCACTGCATCTATATGTTTGCACTTTGACTTGCAATAATATAGCAAATCCAAAAATTTACTAGTTCTATTGCATCTTGTTTCTTGAAATATCCTTGGTATCGATGCTTGGGATAACAGTGATAAAATCTTAGATTGATACATTAGGTACGTGCGCTGCTCTTGGACCAAGCAAAGCCGTCTCTGTTGTTAGTTTATAGTGCTTTAAATACTCCCAAGTCATAATAAGAACTAGGTTCTTCAAGTCGATGCTAAATCATTTAGAACTCCTAATCACTCCGATTAGATATCAGATTCATAGGAACCTCCTGCTATTCATGATAAGCACCCCATTCTTTCATTAATTATGCTGTAATTTATTCCTATTGCACTTATAACGGTTTATATGAGTATGCTGATGATATAAGGGCATGGAAGTGTGCCGATTGGTGGAGAAATCTTTATGCTCCCTTTTTTTTCTTGTAAGTTCTTTGGAAAAATGCTGATATTTCATGTATGGTTTATCATGTCCATGGTGAGATTCCTATCAACGAGGAAAGAATACCTTCCAGTGGGAGGTGAAGTATTCATATTCTCATCCTATGCCAGCAATGCAACCACATCAATCCTTGGTTTCTTTTCACAAAGGAGGGATGTGACCACGGATCGATACCAAGGATATTTCAAAAAAGCCATAGGATAGAGACTGAAAGTCGGTTGGCCCTATCTTTGGTGGGGGCACATTAATAAAGGGAGCATTGATTCTCAACCCTTCGTTCTCCTTTTTAACATTTTTGAGAATCGTAGACTGATAGATGGAGGACATCTCTGCTCATCTAAAGGTAATGAAGTTATCATTTCAGTCATTGCAAAGAATTTTTTTCCTCTTGTATATTTTTCCAATTGTAGTAACTTTCACACCATTCCCATTTGCTTTTTAGCTTCTCATAGATTATTTAGTGATATTATTTGCCATTTTTAAGTTCTTCACTCGCCAAAATTAACAACTTCTTCTTTTTAATTGCTGCATCGAAATTACAAAATTATAAAGGATTTGCAACTCCCCTTAGGGATGATGATATATGGACTGTCTTGCCCTCTATCACGATTTTTTTCATCATTGCCATGTTACCTTTCCTTAATCCAACAGGAGGTTTACATTTCTCTGCCCTTGCTGAGTATGGTCACTTGTATTAACAACTCTGCATCTAATACAACATTGTGTGAATATAATTCACATTTTCTTTAATATTAGACATAGGTTGTGATATATAGAAAGTTTGTGGCAGCACACTTGGCATTCATAGAAAAACCACCACATATATTTAGAACCAAATACATGACATTTCCTCGTAAGAGCACATTGTGTTAGCATAATTATAAAGACAGTTAGAATGCAAATTTAGTATCTCACTTTACAATGTTCATTTCTATATGTTATTTGCATATCAGTGATGATTGCCCTTTTCTGAGAGAAAAAGATGTCTCAGTGCTGACGCGCAATTATTGTTCAGAAAGCTAAAAAGGAAAACGGGAAAGGTAAAAGGAGATGCCACTAAGAATCCTGGATTTATTATGCCAACTTTGGACGGAGAACCGACATGCTATCCATCCATGGTAAGAAATTCCCAGAGTTTCTCCACAGATTAAGATAGGAAATGCCACTGCCACGGCAGCGCTAGATTTGGACGTGATCACACGAGCGGACCTCTGTCTGCCACGTGCCCATAGCCTCTCAGCTTTTTCCGTAGCAATGTTTAGTGATTGTTTTTACGCATACACTGCAGTTAAATTGGTAAACTAAGGGTGGGTTTGAATCCAATCCTGTTAGGATTGATTGATGCATCAACTGTAATACCATTCTTATTCAGATGACAGTGACTGCTTAAGGAAGAATTAATCTCCATGCTCAAAACTGAGCATCTAAATAGGCAACAGATATGATAATTTATTGACACGATTGCATTTTCACTTTTCATGACCCTTTCAGCCACCCTTAGCAATGCAAGCAAGCTATAAAAGTACCTTGGGCATGCATGCCTTGCTAGAGTAGAGTAGAGTAGAGTAGAGGTAGAGAGCAATATCGAGAAAAGCCCAGGCCTCTTATCCCCCCCACTCGTGCAGCAACAGAAATAAAATTTTCTTCCCACTATTTTTGTCTGTCTCATTCCATTGTCGTCAACATTTTGCCGCTTCTCCAGCGCAATAAGACATGGATAGAAGAAATCACTTGCAGCATCAAGTTCTCTCTATGAGGCGATCCCTCTTTGATCAGGTTAAGCCATAGCATCTGATCTTTAGATTTCCAAGTTCAAAGAAATTCCTACAAAAGGATAGCAAAGAAAATCACTTTGTCAACTTTATACTTTCGTAATTTCCTAAGATTGTAGCAGATAATATTTGTACATTAAGATACCAATATTTTGTGCTTAACCAAAGAAAAAAATTAAGAATATTTTTGATAGCGAAGAGGATTCTGAATTTTGACTACGACGTCATTTAGCTTTCCTCCACGGTTGATTTTCATTTTAGTCCGGCCCACGGCCCAATAAACTGTGCTTTCGAAATGAATGTACGATAAAATAAAAAAAAGCATTGGAAATTAAATGGTAGGTTCGCGTTGCAGGGATACCTTGACCCGGAGCAATTCATCCAGCTGGAGGATTTGCAAGATGATGCTAACCCTCATTTTGTAGAGGAAGTTGTTTTCCTATTTTACAATGACTCTGCAAGGCTGATTCAGAATATAGACCAGACTCTGTGAGTAAATTATATTGGCATTCATGGTTAAACACTGCCGCTATATACAATGATATATTTCCATTTTTACTGTTCTGCGCAGGTGCAGGAGGCCCATAGATTTTGTCAAGCTGGATGACGTGTTGCATCAGTTCAAGGGCAGCAGCTCTAGGTAAGATTAGAATTTGGATTTCCTTTTGATTTAAACTATTCTTGCGTTCTTATCAGAAGACAAGCCATGTTATAAGACCTAGATATTGCTATTTACCATGCATATATATATATATATATATATATATATATTATATATATATAAATCTTGCAGCATTGGAGCTAAAAAGGTGAAGGATGCATGCACACAATTCAGTGAATACTGCACAGCTGAAAATGTTGAAGGGTGATTTTCTTTTGGTCCTATATTAAATACAGTTCTGCTATATTTTATTTCCCTGTTTTGAGGGCCAAGATTTGATTGTGTATCCTTTCTGCAGGTGCATTAGGACTCTCGAACTAGTCAAGCAGGAGTATGCTACTTTGAAAAGGCGTCTCGAAAGTTATTTTCAGGTCTATCTATACGTGGGTTTACATATTTTTAAACTTAGCGTCTCCAAAGTTATTTTCAGGTCTATCTACTTGTCTGTCTTTACGTTGGGTTCACATATTTTTAAGCTTGTTTTTCCTTTTCAGATGGCGGGACAAGCTAAGACTGCATAGGGGTGGCAGTGGCATATCATTTTCTAATATGGAAAAATAAATGTTGAACCATGAAACTGATCTGGATCCGTGGATCAATATATCTATGTGCGCGCGCAGGTAAAAGTGGATAGAGGACTCCATACTTCTGTTTTGTGTTTAAGATGCTGCAAAAGTTATAGATGTTCTGGCTATCTGGACCTTATTACTAATAATGCAGCTGAAGCTTTTCTACAGTGTAATTTTTATCCCCTAGTTTAATTTTCAATTTTTCTGTGTTATTGTTGTTCTTGGTGGAAGGAAAAGTAGTCACAGATAGATCCATGGAAGGCCATGGCTGTTTATGGTATCTGACCTTGCAATAACTAGGCGCATGAGCAAATGCAGACAAAGGCTGGGAACATTTTCACTTTCTGCTCAAAAGCCAATGGCTAATTCTTCCTGCTTAAAGTTTATGTTCCCAGCCTAGCAAAACTTGCAGAAGCCTCACAACAGCAATGGCTATACTTAATAAATCAAATGAATGAGCAGGATGCAAAGAAGTTGTGAGATAATCTGTATCGACTGCCAGGGGAAACTTCAATCACAAAACAGACAAGGGCAGTGCTTTAGAATTCCTAAATTTGCATTATAATTTGTCTTATCTTGTTAAATTACCCATATTTTCTTTAAGACTTGGTAATCACACAACAGAGTGTCTAACGTATTGGAAAAGAGATACCTTAACATTTCCTCTGAAACAATATTTATGGCTACGAGGAAAGGAGAAAGAGAGATTTGGTAGGTGGATTTGGTCGGTAGTATGAGCAAGCAAACTTGTAATGATAAATGGCAAAAGCAATCAAACAAGTGAAGCAAAAGAGAAAAGGGAATAAAGCAATAAGGGTCTGAAAGGCCCCGATGAGATGAACTCCCAGTAACGAGTAGGGTAATACCAGGGCAGAATCTGATCATATCTCTAAATAAGTGGGATGCGAGGGATCCACCACTACCACATGGTTAGTGCAAAAGATCATTCATGCTAATCATAATGATAATGACTTTATATATTTCCAATCCAATGCTCATTGAACATTGCTATTCCATCCTTGTAAGTTAAAATTACCAGAAAACAAAAAATAAAACAAAATGAATCCAAAGTTCGGCTCCTCCACCCACCCATGAAAGGTGGATGTATGGCATGCCTGCAAATACACTAGTCAATGGCTGCCATTAGCCTGCCATTTCTTAATCTGCCATGAAATTTCTTCTTAATTGGCTCAAATTTGGCTACACTGATGCATATGATTTAGCGCATCCCATTTCAAGATGTAGTTGACTCTGTTTACTTGGTAGTGGACAATTCAGGTTGACTTATGAGTCCTCACAAGAACAAAAATAGCACCCACGTTTTGGTGCTTATTTGAAAGAAGTCTTCTTAAGTTTTCTGCACACTTTAGTTGCCATGTGTAAAGATGATGCTAGTAAGTGACCAGCCAGCATTATAACTAGCGTGTGTAAGGTTCTAGTTTCCTTTTGTAATGTGGTTTTGAGCAAGGAATCTCCTGGCATATTCCTCATGTTGGCCCATACTCGGCTAACAGTAGAATTTCGAAACAATTTAAAGAAGACTCGAACTATATTCTTCTCTGGGTCTTACTCTTATTATGTGTGGTGCAAACGTGGGATATTATTAGTGTTTGTTATTCTCTTTTTCCTGGGAAAGTTGAGAACTCTCGTAGGACATTGTGGAAAGGGAGTGTCCCATTAATATATTATGTGCTTATGCTTTAAATTATTCACCTACTTTCTCCACAGTTACTACCTTGTTTGCCCCCATTTCCTTTTTTTCCCCCAAATGATTCCTTTTGTTTCTTAATTGAAGTTTCATTATCTTTCTGCATTCAAAGCTTATTTTCTGTGCAAGGGATGAAGCAAAATCTACTCTATTACCGGTTCAAACCAAGTATATCTGTATCATTTTCTTTTCTTTCATTGGAAAGAAAAATGGAAGAGTATACTCAATTGTTCGACTTAATCTCTAAGGACAAAGAGTGGCCTGCAAACCAAACAGTACTGGAAGAGAAAAAGCTGGAGCTGAGGCTTGGTCCTTCAGGAGGAAATCAGTCTCCAGTGTTTCTTGGTTATAGTAACAGTGGTGTCCATGGAGCCAAAAGAGTATAGTAACAGTGAGGCAGAGGACTTCTCAAGGCCATGTAGCTCTAGAGTGGCAGGGGTACTGTACCCGGATACAGGTCATGTTCTTGTCTCGACAATGCTTCGGTTACTGCAAATACTGCCATCATAAATGGCTTCAATAAGAGCTAATCAGCTTTTTCTTTCCATACCGTACGTTCATTCATGTGATTGAAAATTAATCACGATGTTTCTTTTACCAGCTGTTTCATGAAAACCAAGCTAGTATTTGAATTTAAGGATATCCTCTCCTATTCCTCTATTTATTTCTTTATGTTCTTCATATAGACAGAACCTATTCTGTAGATTGCACATACTATTTTTTTTTCTCGGGGATGAAATCTGAAGAGACTTTAGGCTACAATCTGAAGAAAATGAAAATATGTTCACTATCTCATGGTGATAACTAAATGAAATATGCTGATCAGCCTTGATTGTAACTGGGAAAATATGTCTTGTGGAGTTTGATTATTCAACAAGGAACATCAAACTAGGTTACTAAAACTTTCTTTCTTTTCTGATCCTCCGAGTTTTCTTCAACACAAGCCGATTGAAGTTGCTTCAGTAGTCGGCTGGCCTCCAATCCGCTCCTTCAGGGAAAATCTTGCAAGTAGCAGCTCAGCAAAGCATGCTTCCAAATTACCAAATGAAACTTCAGAAGAGGGTAATGGTGGGAAGTCAGAAAGTTTCAAGAAAAATTTGCTCGTAAAGATCAATATGGAAGGAGTCCCCATTGGAAGAAAAATAAATCAGTGTTTATGACAGCGACGAGGAACTCTCCTATGCTATTGATGAGCTCTTCAAAGGATTACTTGCAGGTGAAGACACAATAAAATCAGTCTTTTGGTCTATTTTTCATTACTTCTGATGTGATTAGTCTTGCTTTGAAAAGAGAGTGGATCTAACATGAGGTGCAATGATGTATGTTCTTGTCAATGTGCGTAAGTGGTTCATATTGTTTCAATGTTTTTGATTCTTCATTTTAGTTCAAAGAGATCCATCTGCTGCTGGACCCAAGAACAATATGGAAGAATCAAAAGTAATCACCATCTCTTTAGCTAGAAGTGATGAATACACCTTACTTTACGAGGATAACGAAGGAGACAGGATGCTCTTTGGTGATATCCCCGGCAGTAAGCAAATTCTCGCTACAAGTCTCTTACTTATTACCACAAGTGTCATCTATTCCACAACCAGAACCTTAATGATTCTGTTATAAAAACATGCTACTCTTTAAGATCTTTTGGTTTATGTTCACTTATAAAAGCAAACATTTTTCTCTATTTTGGTCATCCAGTTGTCTGATAATACAGCACCTTGTAGTAATATAAATCTGTTGTTTGTAAGTTATATACCGCAAACTTTCTCCAAAGTTGAGTCAATTTCCATTTCCTTGCAATCATTTTCACTTGAGACAGTAAATTCTTGCAGCATGTTTGTATCCACTGTGAAGAAGTTGCTAGTACTGAAGAGTTCTGAGCTATCAACATTACAAAGTGAGTTCACTTGATTTGATTGCGGAGTGGAAATCAGAAGATAAGGCAACTCTAATGGTGTAATTGCCATGGTGTGAGGCTGGATTGTGTTCATGAATTTAGCATATGCTTTGCTCTGATAATATACTTAGAATTTGCTTGCCTGGTATTCACCTTAGCCTTACTCTTTTCAAAATAAAGTTGTGACTGAAAGTCCTATCATGCATACATATAAGTTTGCATTTCCCTCCATGTTAATGAAAGTGAACCTTGAATATGGTGGAGGGCAATCACTTGTTGTATCCGGGAACAATCTCAAGTATTAGAAATTTAAAAAAAATTATTAAAACGTAAATCTTTATCGAATTTAATATTTAAATTAAAAAATAAATAATATTGTCGAAACTAATTTTAATTTCGAATATTAATTTTTATTTAAATTTTAAAAATTAATAATTTTAAGTACTAAATTTTTTTTAAAATATATTAAAATATAATTTTTATCGAATTTAACGAACTGAATTTAATTTTAAATATTAATTTTAATTTAAATTTTAAAAATTTTAAGTAATTATTTTATGTTAATAATTTTGAAAATTATTATTATTTTATTAATTAATTAAACTTAATTAATAACTTAATTGATGTTATTGAATTCGCCTGTTCCTAATATTAACTAGTCGATCCCAACTGTTACATTGACTGTTAACTACTCATTTGATGTAAAGAAATTGAATCCATACATACATACATAGTTTGCGCGCGCTTCTGCGCTTTTTCTCTCTGTGCAATCAAGTTGAGATTTTCTTTCAGGTACGCTCTGATTATCTGTTTGTTTTCTAAGAAATTACAGAAAGAAATTGTTTTTTTACTCTTCTTATTGTTTACTAACCTAAGGAGTTAACTTTGTCCTAGGGTTTTATCCTCGTATCAATTCGAATTCTGATTTTCCGTTGATTCCATTTTGATCTTAGATCCAAATTGCTACTTGACTAAATGGGCTTGTTCAAAAACGTTTTTTTTTCCTCTTTTCCTTTATTGATTGTTATCGCATTTATATTAATTTCGTGAAATTGATTTAGTTCAATATGACCTTTCTATTTTGATTGATTACGGTTGAATATTATTGAGCCTTGTTTAAAGAGTGAATTCTAGTTTGATTTGGAATTTGTAATTTGATATTTCCTCGGCAATTTTCTTTTTAAGGAGGATAATTTCAGACCTGTTATTTCTTGGAGAAAGAAAACCAAAAAAGAAACTTTTCTTGAAGCTAGTTGAAGTGTTTAGATCGATTATTTTGGGTCTTTTTTCCTATCTGTGTATTAGGATCCTTCTAGATTGAACTAGAGGTAGTTCTGAATCATATAAATGTAAGTGGAAAATAGGTGATCTACATTAAAGATTGGTGTTTTGTGAACGCCATTTGTTGTGCTTTTGAAGTTAAATAGAAACACAATAGTCCCATATATACCATAAGACAACTTGAGTCGGATGTCTGAATTTGCTGCTGATGTGTAAGTGAAATATTTTGTCTATGATGAAGTAAATGAGTATGATGTCTGTAATAATCATTTCTAGTTTTTTCATTTCTTATTCTCTCCACTCTTTTTAGGTGTCTTGCTGGAAACTTTGTGTGGGATATAGGTGTATAGGATATTAGATTTGTCTCCTTTTTCACATCGATGGGAACACCCGAAACCTCCGGAGAGCCTTGGCCTGACCATATTCTTGATGATATTGGTGGTGCGTTGATGGGTGCAGTTGGAGGTGCTGCATTCCACTTCTTGAAAGGCATATAGAACTCCCCTTCAGGTGCACGCTTAATGGGAGGAACCCAAGCAGTGCACATGAATGCCCCTCGTGTTGGTGGCAGTTTTGCTGAGTGGGGTGGCCTCTTCTCTACTTTTGACTGCACAATGGTCTATGTCTGATGGAAAGAAGATCCATGGAACTCAATTATAGCCGGTGCTGCCACTGGAGGGCTTCTTTCTATTCGTCTAGGTTTTGGTGCTGCTTCCAGATCAGCTATTTTTGGTGGGGTGTTGCTGGCATTGATTGAAGGAGCTGGGATCATGTTAAATAAGGTTCTTAGTGTACCACAGGACATACCTATCATGGAAGACTAGTACAAGTCAAACTATGTCCACATGCATGCACAACTGAGGCCCGGAATGAATGTGCGTAAATCAGCAAATCGATGTATGCTTGTCCACTCCTCCTATAAAGACGCATAATCTTTGCACATTTAAATGTAAATCTGAATAAGTTATAAATGTGAATGCTAATGCAATTTATTTGTCATATGATTAACTTTGGATAGGTACTGTCTGTTGGGCGCGGTTGAGTCACTTTCTAGCATGACATGGCCTAAATCAAAGTTCTTGAATGAACTCTTCGAGCATCTGCAAGAATAACTTCAAGTTTAGTGTCAACTTGTCCAGACCAATTGGGAAAACGATTTTTGTGATGATCGCAACACTTCCTTTCTCCAGTGAAGTACTTGCACTGCTCGGATCTTTAGCATACTGGCCAATGACAGTATATTTCCCTCTGGAGAGTATAAATCAAGGAAAAATGTATTGGTTTGGGCTCCAGGTTCTGAACTTTGGGCTTGCTTACAGTGTTGGCGGCAGGATGTGGTTGCATTCAAGGATTGAACCAGGCTCTCCCTTCCTTGAAGCCCTTCCAGTTCCCACAATAATATAATCCGAAAAGCCATAGCAAATACCACGTATACAATCACATCGTTAGTTTAAAAAAAATGATAAGAATCTGTCAGTACCCACGTCTAAAAGATGAAAAGACAAGCTTGACTATATGACATAAAAATGTCAAAATGCAAAACCCTTTTCTTCTCTTCTCTTTCTATTTTACCTAAAATTTTTTCTTAATTACAAAAACTGCGAGCACTATTAAATGCAGTGACATAAAAAAAATGGTGAATGCATCTGCAAAAAGTTATTGATATTTAATTTTGATGAATAGAGAATCTTAATTACATTCATCCAATCCAATGAAACCCATTTGCAGCAGAAGCAATGTTTGCATGTCCGTGTCAGAACAACAAAGGTACTTGTGTTTGTGAACTACTCTGATCGGCGATTGCAATCCCAATATTAGAGAATTAATACAGAGATACAGAATACCAAGTCGAAGACAGTCCCACGAAAGCTAGCTAGTGTAATACCCCATTCTCAGACCACTGTCGTCTGCCACCAAGCAATTTCGTAATAAATTAGAGCCATTCTTAATTTCTTCATCAAGTTTGTGTTTGCTTCATATATTTTATGTGAGAAGTCCAGTACTGATCAGCAGTTCAATCTTTCCTCAGGTATGTATTGCTAGTTCAAGTGGAAAATAACTACGACGAGGAGAACAACAGACAAAGAAGAAATTGAACGCGAGATTCATTCTGGTACGGAAGCTTGCAAAGTTGTAGATGTAGAAGTTGGTTGACTAAAAGAGCTGGTATTCATGTACAAAGATCTTAATATGCAAAACTTATCTTTAAGATTACTATTATCTGTTACTAAATTTTAAGAAATTAGCTTAGATATTGATTATATTTAGTTTATATATCAAACCAGAAACAGTTTTTCAATTTACAACTTATGCATGCTGCGGGCACTTTGTGGACTACAAGTGCACGTACAATTACAACGATTGTAGGATCAGGCGTCCTGACACTGGCTTGGAGCATAGCGCAGCCGGGATGGATCACCGGCGTCGCCACTTTCTTAATATTCTCAGGCATATCATTAGTCTCTTACCTGATTGCTACAAAGCTCCTCACTCTGGAAAGAGAAATCGTGCATACATGGATGCCGTCAAAACCTTGGAAATTATCATATAAAGATACAAAACAATAAACGGAAAATTTAGCTGACCGATTTTCCATATTTATAGTTGGGTGTGATTTGTCTCAGGCGGAACAAAGTACAAGGTTGGTGGGTTGGTCCAATTTGTCCTCCTTGTTGGGGTGACAGTAGGCTATACGATGACGGCATCAATAAGCATGGTGTAAACTAGCTAGCAAGCTAGTTACAATTACATTATTTGGACATTTGTAGAGTAGTGGTTATATATCTAGTACTAACAGTCATGATTGAAACGTATATTCCTTGGGCCATAAATCGAATTGTTTTCACAAAGGAGGTCATGGAGATGCTTGCAAGTCTTCCTGTAATCCATGCATGACTGCACTGGGCATTTTTGAGTTTTTTCTTTTCTGTCTCAGATCCGAAACTTCCATAGCCTGCCATGGCTCTCTATCATCCCAGCAACAATGTCTATTTCGTATGCAGGCATTGGAATGGGACTAGCATTTGCTAAAGTTCTCTCTGGTTGAGTGTGAGTTCTGTGTAAATGAATTAAAGGTCAAAATTGAATATAATGAGCTTGTGCTGGGACTCTATACATGCTTATCTTGAATTATGATCAACAGGCAAGCAGAAACGACCTCTCTGACTGGAGTAGTACTTGGACCAGATTTGACTGCGCAGCCGATAAAGCTTGGGGATGTTTAGAGCAATCGGCAACACGGCATTTGCTTGCGCATATTTGCAAATCTTGATTGGAGTCCAAGTAAGCAGCAACCTATATAAGATCAAAGTTTTCAGTAGTCGTTAACTCATTGTAAATGACTGTACATTTTGTTTCTTGGATTGAACCAAACTTAATTTATCAGCATGAAGGAAGATCATTACAATTTAAGCATTGAAACAGTAATTCTTATACTTCTGCTTTTCCTGTAAATGTGTATGACACAGTGAAGTCATCATCACCCCCAGAAATTGAAGTGATGAAGAAAGCTAACGTAATAGCTACATTAACTGCAACAACTTGATACATGCTTTGCGGTTGCTTTGGCTATGCAGCATTAGGGAACCATGCACAAGGAAACATGTTGGCTGGCTTTTACGAGCCCTTTTGGTTGGTCGACTTGGCCAATTTATTCGTTGTGGTGCACCTATTGGGTGCATATCAGGTTCAGATACATTAATTCTCTCAGTCCCATACACCAAATTAAAAATAATGTTACCTTGAGTTACAAGATTGAACTTTAATTTGCTTGTCTCTGATACACAAATAATTAACATTTGAATTTACAGGTCGGGCCTCAATCAGTAATTGGCGCAATTGAGTCGTGGGCTAGCACGAGGTAGCCTACATCGAAGTTTGTAATGGACTAGTATCCTTTAAGCATGGGCAAGAATAACATCAACTTCAGTTTTGGCTTGTATCAGGCTAACTTTCTTTCCATGGCTCTGCCTTTCTTCAATGAAGCACTCGCTCCCGTTGGAGCCCTCGCATACTGGCCCTTGACAGTATATTTCCCACTGGAGATGTACATTGCCCGGAAGAATATCAAAAAAGGAGGAAGCAGGTGGCACGAACTGCAGCTTCTGAACTTGGTGTGCTTTCTTTCCGCATTGGCTGCTGCAGCTATCTCCAATCAAGGCTTCAACTAGGCTCTCCACGCCTACAAGCCCTTCAAGTTCATACAGTAATCTAAAAAACCATAGCTAGGTAGCTACATAACGCACGTAGCTCCCAGCAAACTTTATGTCTATGCATGGGTGTAGTAGTACTGTTAATAAACAACACCTAGTACCAGTAATTTCCTTCAAATAATATGAAGTGAAATACTTTAAACAAATAAATCCCACTCAACCCTTGACCCCTTGACCTGCAGCTAGTTTTGATTACAGAAAGACGATGAAAATGCATTAAGAGACAGCTTTTGTTGATGTGAGGTGCTCAAAGCTCAGTTTCCTTCTGACTTGTTCACCTTCTATAAAGACAAACTACTCTTTGTTCTTTGTTGACCACCAACAGTACTCCAAGTTTTGCAGAAAAGAAGATGACACCAGCTAAAGATGGGTTGCTTTGAATTATGCTTTATTTTCAAAAGGAAGCACTACCCACATGTTTTCCTCTTCGGCAACTTACAATAGTATGCTGAAATCATTCGATTATCAGGTCACCAACCATTTAGCACACAGATTCAAATTCTAATAATGACCCTACTAACCTCTAGTGTTAATCACTTAATTAACTGTCACGCTCATTATGGGCATAAATTATAGTTATAGATTTGAATTTAGAATGGAATGGTAGTCTATTCAAGATTATTCCTGGGCAGCTGTTGGGTTTCCACTTAGATTTTATTTGACTCCCCTACCTAGACAAATTATAAGAAATTACTCACCAACCTTCTTCTTCACAGACAGTGGCATGCAAGCTCCTCCACTAACACTTGATGGAGAATTAACAAGAAGTTACCGCGGTCAATGATGGATGGAAAAAAGGAAGTCATCGTTGAACACTGTGTGCTTCTCTAGTGCATTTAGATGGTATACTTGAATGAATAGCGTGTGCTCCTCTTCTGTATTCATGTGGCCTGCGGTGTTCTCATGCATATACATCTATATATATATATATATATATATGTACATAATATATAATTATAAATACGATTATTATTAAATATACGAAGTGATATTTAGAATAATGATATAATAAATAATTTTTAAAAAATATAAATATTATAATAAAATTATTTAATTAATAAAAAATTATTTATTAATGATAATTAATAAATAAAAATAAAAATTATTTTTAATTAATATAATAAAAATTTATAAAATTATTAATAAATAATTTTTTATATATAAATTAGGAGATTCCATCGAATTATTTATCCTAGCGTTTCGCGTGCATTGAAAGAAGACAATCTTTTGAAAGTTTGACCAAGATATGGACGTGGATCACGGTCTCGTAGTCAAATGTTCAACAACAAATGAACGGTGATGTATTAACAAACAAACAGAACAAAGTCAAATTTGTCAATTGCCAACGTGCCCACTGGCCACTGCATTAATAATAGTGACTTTGACCTTGCTGCCAAGCTTAGAGCTGATTCCAGCCCAGACACTAAGCCCCTACGCAGATACGAAAGTACAAAATTACCCTTCAGTGCATCTTTCGTGATCAACGTCTAACACGAAAAGGTCTCTAGTGAGAGAGTAGTAAGCTTCCACTTCTACAGCAGCAGCGGAAGCTTCCACTTCTGCAGCCGCTGTGGAAACAGAAGTCTACAATGAGGCATGAAACAGGGTGCTTGAAGCCATCCTTCTCTCCCACCAAACCCTACTCTGTAGTGATGCTGGTTGATTTTTTCATGGAGCTCTTGTTCCGAGTATGAAGGACCCACTGAACATTATTCTTGAGTTGACTAATCCAACATTACTTTCTCAGCGGCACACTTGCAATGTCAATGACTTACAGTACCATTTTAATCTCCCAAAACCTTACTAATAACCCCACCCCCACCCCTCTCCCAATACCCTCTCCTCGGTTTCAAATCGTCCCTGGTTTCCCTCCTTTTTCCCAGGCAAACGATACCAAGCGGAGAAACTAACTGAACTAACCAGAGATGTCTGAAATAACGGTGCAATTTCCTGAACTGCCAGTAACTCTCTTTCTTCTTGTTCTACTCTCATTACCCTTCCAAGTAATTTCTCAAAGCCCAAACACTGAAGAACGAACCATCCTCCTCAACCTCAAACGAAAACTGGGCAATCCATCGTCCCTCCAATCCTGGACCTCCAGGTCATCACCGTGTGGTTGGCCTGAAATCACCTGTGCAGAAAATTCGGTCACCGGAATTCGGCTCCGAGACAAAAACATTACCCAGAAAATTCCGCCAATAATTTGTGACCTGAAAAACTTAACCGCACTCGACCTTGCCTTCAACTACATTCCTGGAGAGTTTCCAACTTTTCTTCACAAGTGCACCAGGCTTCAATTACTGGACTTGTCTCAAAATTATTTTGTGGGTCCGATACCATCCGATATCGATCGAATTTCCGGTATTCAATATATAGACCTGGGGGCCAACAACTTTTCGGGAGATATACCTCCGAGTATAGGCCGATTATCGAAGTTGCAGACCTTATATCTTTATCAGAATGAGTTCAACGGCACATTTCCGAAAGAAATCGGAGATTTGTCAAATTTAGAAGTTCTGGGTCTGGCCTATAATGAGTTTATCCCTGCAAAGATCCCGGATGAATTTGCTAAGCTAAAGAAGTTGAAGACTATGTGGATCACAGATGCGAACTTGATAGGTGGAGTCCCGGATTTTATCACCAACCTTTCGAGTCTTCAAGTCTTGGATTTGTCGAGAAATCACCTGGTGGGTTCTATTCCTAGCGGGTTGTTTTTGTTAAAGAATTTGACCGGTTTGTTTCTGTATTGTAATAGACTCTCTGGTGCAATACCGAACTTGGTTGAAGCTTCAGATTTGGTTAGACTTGACCTTTCGGTGAATAATTTGACCGGTTCGATACCAGACGGTTTTGGGAAGCTACGGAAGTTGCAATTGTTGAATCTTTTCTCGAACCAGTTATCAGGAAAGGTGCCATCAAGTATAGGCCAAATTCCTGCACTGATAGATTTTCGAGTGTTTGATAATAATTTAAGCGAAGTCTTGCCGCCAGAATTCGGCCTACATTCCAGGCTTGAAGCATTTGAGGTGTCAAGTAATCAATTCAGTGGCCAGCTGCCGGAAAATTTATGCGCTGCGGGTGTTTTGCAAGGAGTGGTGGCTTTCTCAAATAAACTCAGTGGAGAGGTGCCCAGATCTCTCGGAAATTGTCGTACCTTGCGCACGGTTCAGCTTTATCACAACAAGTTTTCGGGTGAGATTCCTCCAGGCCTTTGGACAACTTTCAATCTGTCAAGCTTGATACTGAGCAACAATGAGTTTTCTGGTGAGTTGCCGAGAAAATTGGCATGGAATATGACAAGATTGCAAATCAGTGACAATCGATTTTCAGGTCAAATTCCGACTGAAGTTGCCACTTGGAAAAAATTGGTTGTTTTCCAGGCAAGCAACAATCTTTTCTCGGGTGAAATTCCGGTTGGGTTGACGAATCTTTCTCATCTCACAACTCTGCTGCTTGATGGCAATCAACTTTCAGGGAAATTACCATCCCAGATAGTGTCCTGGAAGTCACTAAATACTTTGAATCTTTCCAAAAATAAACTTTCTGGTGAAATACCTGCCGCCATTGGGTCTTTGCCTGTCATGCAATATCTAGATTTGTCAGGAAACCAATTTTCAGGTGAAATTTCACCTAAGATTGGCCAATTGAGGCTTGCGAATCTCAACTTTTCCTCCAACAAACTTTCTGGGAAAATCCCAGATGAGTTCAATAACCTTGCATATGAAAACAGTTTTTTGAACAATTCCAATCTCTGTGTCGACAATCCAATCTTAAAACTTCCAAAATGTCGAACCGTATTCCACAACTCCGACAAAATTTCCTCCAAACACCTTGCCTTGATTTTAATTGCTGCCATCATTGTGCTTGTAGTTGTAGTATCATTGTCTTGGTTTACTGTTAAAGACTACATGAGGAGAAAGAGAAATTGCGATCCGGCAACATGGAAACTGACCTCATTCCATACACTGCATTTCACAGAATCAAACATATTGTCAAATTTGACAGAAAGCAATTTGATTGGAAGCGGAGGCTCGGGACAGGTATACCGGATTGCCATTAACCGTTTAGGTGAATTTGTTGCTGTGAAGAGGATCTGGAATAACAGAAAATTGGATCACAAGTTGGAAAAAGAATTTATAGCTGAAATGGAAATTCTGGGCACAATACGGCATGCCAATATAGTTAAGTTGTGGTGCTGCATTTCAAGTGAGAACTCAAAACTTCTTGTGTATGAATACATGGAAAATCAAAGTCTGGATAGGTGGCTTCATGGGAGGAAGAGAAGATCATTATCAGGGACAAGTTCAGTTCACCATGTTGTTCTCGATTGGCCAACCAGGCTTAAGATTGCCATTGGAGCTGCGCAAGGTCTATGCTATATGCACCATGACTGCTCTCCCCAGATCATTCATCGAGATGTAAAGTCTAGCAACATTCTACTAGACTCTGAATTCAAGGCAAAAATTTCAGATTTTGGACTGGCCAAGATGTTGGCAAAGCAAGGAGAACCTCACACAATGTCCGCAGTTGCAGGCTCTTTTGGTTACTTTGCCCCAGGTAAACAGAATTTATAAACATTCATAAATTTTAGAAGCTCTCAATATAAAACATTGGTTTTCAAATTATGATATCCTTCTTACCTATTTCTGTTTTTTCTTTGCAGAGTATGCGTATACAACAAAAGTGAATGAAAAGATTGATATTTATAGCTTCGGGGTGGTACTGCTGGAATTGGTTACAGGAAGAGAAGCCAACTACGGAGATGAGCACACAAATCTTTCAGAATGGGCATGGCGGCACTATGCAGAGGAGAAGCCAATCACCGATGCTTACGACCCGGAGATTAAGGAGCCATGTTACTTGGAAGAAATGACAGCTGTGTATAGATTAGGACTCATTTGTACCAGCCCCTCACCATCAACCAGGCCTTCCATGAAAGAGGTTTTGCAGATTCTTCGCCGATGTTGTCCTACAGAAAATTATGGAGGTAAAATTCTGGGAAGCGAGATTTATGCTGCTCCACTTATTGGCACTGCTACTGATCTTTAAGGTTTCAAGCGCAGTAAGAAAATAACAGGGGGAAAGCAGAATGGTGGCTTTGCGTTCAATGTATGACATAAATTAATCATGAAACTGCCAATTGAGCCATCAACCACTTACAGGTCATCAGACAAAGTTTGTAGCTGTATTATAATTCATAGTGGGGTACTCGTGCACTGCACTCTGTATATATTTGTTGTGAAACCTAAAACCTCAATACTAGCTGTTGTTTTGTTTTATATACAAAGTCCCAGTCACAGAATTCTTGCGTGAAGTTGTCCAAAATATGCCTCAGATACCGCAGAAAAGTTATTACAAGAAAGAAGAAACGTTGCTGATATGGCTCGAGTAGTTAAAGACATTATCTGCAATTAAAAATTTATTTTTTAGGAATAATCGCAGCAGGTTGCGTTAGTTTCTGCCATTTTTTTTTCTTCTGTTTTAGTTACTATCTTATTTATAGTTCATTATTGCTATTTTGTTTCTGTTAAAATTTTAATGTATTCGAGTCAGATGGATCGATAAAATACGAAGCCGGGAATTTCAGTTGAAAACAACGATTGGTATTAAAGCCCTCTTCTCAAGGGATCTATGTTGCAAGGCGAGAATGAGTTGAGTGTGAGCGTTTCAGAACAAACACAATTCTTTACCAACTCTTATTACTCGAGTGCAAATAAATGGCCTCAACCACCGGTTCCACCTCCAGTATTCAATGGTGAATATTATCAGTCATGGGCTGTGAAGATGACTGCTTATTTGTAGGCATGGGATCTTTGGGAAGCAATGGTAGAAGAGCTCGAAATTCTACCATTACCTGAAAATACCACAATGTAGCAAATCAAGAATCATCAGGTAAGAATCTTGAAAAAGTTCAAGGCTGAATCTCGCCTATATTCAGCTGTCTCTGAAAATCTATTCATCAGGAACATGAACCTGCAAACAGCTTTTCAAATTTGGGAGTATCTCAAATCTGAATTTCAATGCAATGCAAGAACAAGAAACATGCGAGTCCTGAATCTCATGAGCAAATTTGAGTTACAAAGGATGAGACTACTAGGAGTATGCAGATAAGCTGTTAGACATTGTCAACAAGCTCAGGCTTCTTGGTGAAAACAAGGCTCACAATAGAGTAGTTGAGAAGCTTCTGGTGACCCTACCAAAAAGGTTTAAAGCCAAGATTTCTAAGTTGAAAAGAAATCAAAGATAACGATCTTACAGAGATCACATTAGCAGAACTTCTCAATATTATGAAAGCTCACAAGCAAAGACAGAGGTGTAACTTTGGAAAGTGCCATGCAAGCCAATCTACAAACTAATGATTTTGACAAAAAGAAAAAAGAAAAATGGAAGAAAAACAAGGGCAATTCAGGCGCTGATGCTGGTAAAGAAGGAACTCTTGGAACAAGTAACAATGACGTGGGGGTAATGGAAGAAACAACAACAAAAGAATTAATCATCCTCCTTATCAGCATTGCAGCACAACCAATCACCCACATTTAAGTGTTGAAGCAGACCTGATGCAAAGTGTAACAAGTGCAACCAAATGGGTCATATGGAAAGGATCTGCAAAGACAAGAAAATTGAAGGTAAATAAAACTCAAATTGTGAATCAAAAGGAGGAGGAGCGGTTGTTTGTGGCTTCCAGCTATGCAAGCAGCAACCAAGGTGAAACTTGGCTAGTGGATAGTGGTTGTATGAATCGCATGATCAATAACGCTGCTCTTTTTAAAGAGCTTGGTAGAACATCAATTTCCAAGGTAAAGGATGGAAATGGAGAGTATATATCTGTACAAGGTAAATAGTTTGTTGCAATTGAAACTACTTTTGGATTTAAAAATGATTAATGACGTGTTATGTGTTCCAGAAATTGATCAAAATTTGCTGAAGTGTTGATCAATTAGTTGAAAAAGGTTTCAAGGTATATTTTGAGAATAAGAAGTGTGATCAAAGATGCAGAAGGACTAGAAGTATTTTCTGTTAAAATGAATGGAAAAAGCTGTTCGCTTGACCTGATGGAGAAAAAATGGGCTACATATCAAGCTTTTGTGAAAACAACTGATCTTTAGCATAAGTAGTTGGGGCATTATCATCATTCTGCAATCATTTTAATGCAGAAACATGAAATGGTTCAAAGCTTGGATCTATTGGAGGAAGGATTTCAAGTTGTAAGGCTTATCAATTCGGCAAACAAACAAAGGTACCTTTTCCGCAAAAGGCTTGGAAGGCCTCACACAAGCTTCAGCTAGTACATACTGATCTTGGAGAGCCTTACAAGGTACCATCTCTCAAAGGCAGTAAATGTTATATTATCTTTATAGATGATCTAACCAGGATGAGTTGGCTATATTTTCTCAAGTTCAAAACTGAAGTAGTTGCTGTGTTTTGGAGGTTTAAAGCTTAGGTAGAGAATCAAAGTGGCTGCAAAATAGTGGTGTTAAGATCTGACAACGGAAAGGAATACACCTCAAACCAATTTCACAAATTTTGTGAGGAGGTAGGAATTGAACACTAACTCTCTACTCTTTGTACTTCACAGCAAAATGGAGTCAGCGAAAGAAAAGATAGAACCATCATGGAGATGATTCATTGCTTGCTACATGAGAAGGATTTGCCTAAACGTTTTTGGGCAGAGGCAGCTAATACTGTTATTTTTTTATTGAATAGATTACCAACTAGAGCTCTTCACAGTCAAACACCTTATGAAGCATGGTGTGGTCATAAACTGTCTTTGCCAAATTAAAAAATATTTGGTTGTTTGTGTTTCTCTTACATTCCGCAGGTTAAAAGAGACAAATTGGATAAAAAATGTGAGCTTGTAATCTTTGTAGGCTATAGCAGTAGCTCTAAAACCTATAGAATATTCAGCCTCAAATAGAAAAAATTATCATTAGCAGATATGTAGTCTTTATGGAGGAAGAACAGTGAGATTGGAAAGCAAGCGAAGATGATCAATTTGTTGGACTCCAGCCAAACGAAGAAAATGTTGATGAGTAGCCAATCAGAGGCACTAGATTACTTTCTGACATTTATGCAAGTTGCAATGTTGCAGTACTAGAACCAACAAGTGTTGAAGAAAGAATGCAGAAGTAAAATGGAAAGTTGCCATGGAAGAAGAGCTTCGAATGATTGAGAAAAAATTGAACTTGGCAGTTAGTTGAAAAACTTTAAAACAGAAAGGTCGTTGGAGTAGAATGGGTACTAAGTTTAATGCTAATGGATCAGTAAATTAGTATAAAGCAAGATTTGTTGTAAAGGGTTATGCACAAGTTTTTGGTGTGTACTTCTCTGAAACTTTTGTTCCTGTGGCAAAGCTTGACACCATCCGATTGTTGCTTGTTATTGCAACCCAAAATGGTTGGACAGTGTTTTGACTAGATGTAAAGTCTTGCATTTTTGAATGGTTTTTTGGATGAGGAAATCTATTTGAATAGCTTGAAGGCTTCATTGTGCAAGGGTAACAGGAGAAGGTGCACTTATTAAAGAAGACTTTATATGACCTCAAGCAAGCTCTAAGTGTAAGTTACAAATTATAAATTTATAATATTTAAATTTATTAAAAAATAACTTATAATGTTCAAATTATAACCCCTTTAACTCTTTATTATATTTTAATAACTGCAACATTGAGTGATTATGATAACTTTATTAAGTGTAAGACTTCTTTGATGAGAAAATTTATATAAATTGAGAGGTGTTTTGCGTTATTAAGGTTTTTAAACTTGAAATTCTTATTAAACACTATCTTGAGAGGATTTAGAGAGTTTAGAAGGTTTTGACAACATTTAAAAACATCAAGAAAAGTAATGGCAAGAAGTTGATTATCCATAACTTTCTCACTTAAAATTCTTCAAATTTTTAAGTATATTTTAGTATTATATACTTACACCAAGAGTCTAATACAATCGTATAGGTAATCACCTTCTAAACATAGACTTTGTTAAAAGTCTAAGTCAAGCAACTCTTTATGTAAAAATGGAAGACACTAATTTAATCATTGTTTTAGTTTATGTTGATGATCTTTTAATGACAGGAAGCAATCAGGAGCCCATTGAATTTTTCAAAACTGAAATGTTGAAGGAATTCGATATGACTGACTTGGGACTGATGTCTTACATTCTCGGTTTGGAAGTAAGGCAACAGAAAAATGAAATCTTCGTTAGTCAATGCAAATATGCTAAAGAGATTCTGAAAAAGTTCATATGGAAGGTTGTGAATCTTCTGATACTCTTATACAATCTGGAGTCAAGTACTGCAAGGATGATGGTGGTGCCGAGGTGAATGAGAATCACTACAGGTGTTTAATTGGATGCCTCGTATACCTCATTGCTTCCAAACCTCATATTGTACAAGTTGTGAGTCTTCTATCTAGATTTATGCATTATGCAAGCAAGAAACGTACGTAGATCGCTAAATGTGTTGTTAGATACATAAAAGGAACTATTGACTATGGTATTAAGTATGCAAGTTATCAGAAGTTATAGGTTTTTCTGATAATGATTGGATAGGTTCGTTTAATAATACGAAGAGTACGACTGATTTGTGCTTCAGTTTTGGTTCAAGTGTGATTAATTAATGTTCCAAGAAGCAAAAGTTGAATTTGTTGCTGCAACTGCTATGGCAAATCATACGATATGGCTTAGAAAAATTCTGAAAGATCTGAAACTGGTGCAGCAAAAAGCAACTTGGATTCTTGTTGATAATCAAGCAGCCATATCAATATCTTCAAATCAAGTGTTTCATAGCTATTGCTTGACCATTTATTGTCAAAAATTTCCATTAGAGTGTATCTGTAAGTTTCTGCATCTGCAGTGGATATAGTATCACATAAAAACACGGCAACATGGATTGTTCCACATTTACTGAGGCAGTGCCATTCATATTTCTCCCGAGCGGAGGCCCAGCTTTTCTAAGCTTTGGCTGTGAAATCATTCCTACGTCTAACTTATGAATGAATTCAACTTATTTGCTTCTATAGGTGTTGCTCTCAGTAATGGACCGGAGAAGGCAAAGGCCGTGCCCAATGTGATTGGTGCCAGCAATGATGAAAATGGTGAGGTAATCTGACACATGCCAGTGATGTAATAGCACAAGTCCCCACGGAATCACGATCATTCCTAAACATGATTCTTCACATGTATTAGGGATCAACTTATCGAGCCACCTGGTTTTTGACGGTATACAAATAATAGAATTTGGAAGACACAGAGTACTTGATTGCTAATTGTTAAGTCATTAAAACCCAATTCCAAGTATGGAACACTTTTGCATAGCAACATGAACACGGTGATTTCACAATGAAATCAGCTACAATCGGAAATTCCATCTTGCTCAAGTGATGAGAAAAAAATTTGTCTCGATGCATATAAATATTTTCTTATTTAAGAAACAGGGCAACCTGCAGCATCATGTGCCACGCTGCCTACAATGCATATCACCGCATCAGGTCCAGAGTATCAAGCTTTTCTATCAAACTGGGCGTTCCTCCTCGCGCATTCCAAAATAGTCTTATCAGCAGTGATGAAGTAAGCAGCAATTGACCCTGTTAACCATCAAACAGGGCTAAATGTTAGCTTTTCCAGCCTAAAAACCTTCTATATGTCGATTGGCGAAGATATATCATCAATAATGGTATAATATGTCATCAATAAGAAAACATAAGTGATTGATTCTCTTCTGCCTTATCCAAATTAACTGCCTGACTCCCCAGGTGCTTTCATCACAACTCCATTTATGCAATGTAACTTAGTTTGCAAACCCATCGGAGATTATGAAAACATTCCCTAATATTTTATGCAGTTGCAAAATTAAAATTGTCCAATGACTCCAATGTTATATGGGAAACACACCATAAGAAAACAAAATTACAAGAAGCTCCTAAGTTTAGCAAACTGTGATTGTACCTGCAGATACAATGAGGGCCTGACCAGTATAATTTAGGTTTGCCTTTGCCCAAGGAATTGTTCGAACTGCAATCAACTGAGAACACAAGAAGTAAATAAGAAACCGACAGAAAATGATAGATATGTCATTTGATTCATAAATAAAGCAGAAATGAATAAAACAGAGTGTTCAAGCATAGACTCAAATTGTTTATAAGAGTGCACCCCCTTGTATGCGGAGCTCACCTGCTTATTATTCTTAACCTCAAATAAAATCAAACTATGGAAAACACCAGCTAATGCAGTACATTATCCATTTTTAACTTTAAAACCATACAATCCAGTCCCATCATAGCTGTTGATAGTGAAAAATCAACAAGGTTTAATGGTTGCCTGAAAAGATTATCTTGTCAAGAGACACACCAGATTGGTAACTTGACAGAACATATGTCCGCCAGAATGTTTTTATTTCTTATCTTTTTCTTTCATGCATATAACTACAAGAGATCACTTAACAGGGAGGTCCTTTACTAAAAATTACTCTTGCCAGCACACACACTACTCCCTTTTGCGTCGAGCAGCAAAATCCTTGTTACCAAAAGACTCTCGAACAAGGGAAGGATGAGAAGTAGATTATGCACAGCAATCAATAATTTGGAGTACATACCAACAAATTTCGTGCTCCCAATATCAAAACAAAGAAGGACAAGCAAAACATTAATTAAAAACAATTCGTAGCTTCCGAATCCAAGACTATTAAATCCTCAAAATCACAAAATGCCCAGATACATGCTTGAAACTGCGAACAATAAATCAAGTAACAGGCAAAATAGAATAGATTTCTCTCATAGCTAAACCGTTGTAAAATGGATAATCTAGAATATAATAAAAGGTAAAAGTACGTACTGTAGGCACAGCGCTTGCAACACCCGCTATGGCAGCGGCCTTCAGTCCAGCTCGAACACCTTCTGCATATTATCACTCAAACACTAAGCTACATCAGTCAATATATCTCATACGGATCATAATAAATCATTAATTGGGTATTATTCTACGATGAAAATGGTGGGATTAACACGACGGTAAAATAACATCAATTCAATAAAATAAACCTTGGACGCAATCTTTAGCAACCGTAGCTTTATGATCCTCAGCTGGCGAAGCAATCAAAATCGAATTTCTCCTACTGTTGGCCCAAATATCTCTGGCTTCTGCAACAAATCCCATATCCTTTTCTCTTCAACAAAAACTACGAATAACGATTTAGAACTGAAAGAGAGTGCCGGGTGGGTTCCTTCTGATTTGACCTTATGAGTTCTGCTGCTGTTATTATGCTCTTCCGATCTTCAATTATGAACATTTTCTATTCATTTATTTATTTATTTATAAAAATAGAGTACTTTAATGTTTTCGGTGTAAAGAAATAAAGAATCGGTGGGCAGCCGCTCTCTCTCTCTTCATATACCACCTGTTCCGTAGAACTTACCATGTACTCTGTGTTTCGTATTGTTTCTCTTCAGGTACATAGTTAGAATTAAATTTGAATAATAATCATTGAATATACTGAAAACAAGCTGAGATCCAATTAGCTTCCAAAATGGGGAAATCATTATAGTTCATGGTATGGCATAAAATGAGTAAGGCCTGGTTCTTGAATGCTACCCCTACTCTACATGATCACATCATCCAGTTCAGAGTTACAAACACACTATCAGGATTATGACTTGAGACTTGCGGTTTTCCATTGGCTGGCTATCACACATTAAAACGAGATGAAAAATAACAAATAAACAAACATACAGGTCTAACAAAAACACTTCACTCAACTGAACGAAGAAGAAAAAGAAACCCACAACGCCCTCAGTTTCTCACAGATAGTACTTCTGACTCCACTGTGAATCAGTACAAACCATTCAATAGTGTCATCTTTTGAGAGAATACAAGCATGCATATTTGATACAAAGATGAGAAACCATGCTCCAATCACCTAAACACCGTTATCCTCACACACTTAATTCTCCACAGCAAGCGATTAAAAACTCTGATCAAGTAGATAATCGCCCAGCCTTTCCACAATCATGTTGCACTGACCTGGAGTCATAGGCTCGTCGTATATACCAATTATCAAGGCCAGATTGGTCTTCTTCACTGTAACACCACCTGAGCCCTGAAATATGTTTTGCATACAGCAATTAATTAATTAAAATGAAAGTACATCGCGTTTTTTAGAACAAGTGATGAGTTATTACAAGCAAAGCTAGACACACATATGCAATGGAGTTTCACCGGTTAAGTTGTTTACTACTTCAAAAAGCGGGGTAGTAAATAAAACAGCTTCATGTAAGGAGAAAAAGAAAAAAGAGAAAACGGAGAAGGAAGGAGGGGAAGGAGTAGCAAAGGAAAATAAAACTGGGGGGTGTTGAGGAAGGCAAACGACGACCAAGAGAAGAGAAATAGAACAACAGGGAAACCGGCCGAGCACCACGCAGCGTCGTACGTGTGTTGGTTTGTTTGGGCTTCCTTGACAAAAATGAGGCCCTTTGACAACCTCCCCCAACCTCAACTTTGGCTCCTTTTAAATTGACCACCAAAGCTCCCCTCCTCTTATGCTGTCCCCTCCTCGCCTCGATCCCCCCCCTTCGTCTCCATAGGATACCCCCCCCCATTTACTGTCTCTTATTGATGCCCACCTGGTACTTGCCACATACTTAACCCACTAAGAATCCGGTGGAAATTCAAAATACCATTTCATCTAAATTGCTACCACAGATAAGCTACTCAGAATAAAACAACAATGGGCTGCAAGAGAAACCAATGTCAAACCCAACCCATCAACAAAACATCATTATAAACACTGATAGCTCCTCTCTGGACAGTACAGGTTTACCTCCGCAACGTGCTCACCTTACATGAACATTCAAAATTGCAGTACTTCAAAATGGCAAGAGTTTGCTCAAGGATTTGAAGAAAGGATTTGGAGGGCTATAGTCCATGCCTCAGTTGTAATCGCCAGGTGAAACAACTGCAAAACTTAAGCACACACTCTTTGTTCGTACCGATCTATGCACATTCCGATTTACCTACAAAGTAAGGCACCGTTTGGCACAGTCTTTCTCAAACTTTGCAGCTATTAGAGGAGAAAACGTGCCTCGCACAATTTTTCAGGGAAATCTATGATTGGAATGTGTATCACTCAGAAAATAAAATCAAACATTTCACCTTCCACGCACCAATCAGATTTATATCATAATTTGTATAAATAGGGAATATAAGTTCATCGTGATTGATATCGCATTTTTATGCCTCCACTTAAAGGAACAATAGAGACTTCTAATTGTTACAGTAAAAAGAATCAAATGCAGTTGCATATTTGTGACTCAATACTGCTTGTTCCAACTCACAAACATACAACATATTACGATGGGGTAGAGGTATACCAAACTAAGTGTTTGTGGACCTTGAATCCAATCGGGAACATTCAAAAAGGATCTGTTTAGCCAACCCACCACATTTATTTATTGTGCAACATTCTACCATAACACACAATACTCCTCCCACCCTCCTTCTTCCTATCCCCTTTCCTATCGACTCCCTTTCTTTCCTTCCCTCTCTCTCACATCCCCTCACTCCCCCCGACCCCCCCCCCCCTTCTTTTCTTTTCTCCCTCTTCCTTTTCCTCGCCCCCCCCTATGACAGCTCCTGGTTCACCTTGTATCACCATGTACTTCACACCACCAAGATACATGCCGGTTAGGTGCACAGGGACCCAAGGTTTCAGCCAAAGTCATTTCATAAGGCTGTTTATTTCTTCCGGCCTTTTACTTCCTTTCCTTTTAAACTGCAAGACCCACAAATTAAACACTACATATAAATTGAGCCAAAAAAAGAAAAAACTAGAGTCTAAACAACTACATGGAAGTACTAAAATCAAGTTCATATGCATCTGCAGAAAGAAAGTTGAGCAATGCACTCATTCAAATCATCCACACTATATAACT